>JAWQUT010000466.1:214471-245123 GCA_033807755.1 Ellobium chinense
GAAAGTGGGTTAGGGGTAAGGGGAAGAGGCAAGGCTCAGCCGCTTGTTAAAGAAAAAAGTCACAGTCCAAAAACTCTTCGTTGAGAAGGAGAGGGAGTCGACGGGCAGCTGGTTACGTTCCTGCTAAGAATGATTTGCATGGGTACGCAGGAGATCGTTGGGCGTCCCCTTGGGACCGCGTACCCCACATCAACTGGATGCACCCATATGGTTGCTGCACATGAAAGGACAATGATTAATAAGACACACAACATTACAGGAGCTTTATCTGGTGGCGCCACAGAGGGGCGTCCAGAGCCAGCGCTGATGGTGTGGGTGGTATTTCGCCCCTTTCCGCTTATTTTCTTGATTCTAAACTCAAACTCTGGATTAGGATTAGATGAACATTTTCATGAGAGAACGTAGTCCTTTTAAACATTTTATTTCGACGTTTGGGGGCAAAGCTTTGACTTTTCGAGAACAGAGATTTGGTCAATACACGTACAGTTTCCGTACTGTTATCAAAATAGTTGTTCTGTTTATGATTGGGTCTAAAGTAATACCACTTCTCACTGCAGATCTCTTTTTTTCTTCCTTTTTTTCCCTTCTAATTCTGCATTTCTTAACATACAATTGAAAGACCGTATTATATTGAAATCAAAACAGAGTTCGTAGTTTGGACTTATAATCTGAAATATTGCGCAATGGATAATCTGGATCTCGTGTCGATATCTCAAAAAATACAATGGATGGTCTTTCGTGTTTGTTGTTATAACATTATTCCCAAAGGACTAGTTCAAAAGGCATTTCTCGTTTTTGTTTTTTTTTAATCATTTAGAAAAAGTGGATGTACTGTCTTTTAATATCAGCCTCTAGATTATTACAGTATCCAACAACTTTTCACATTATTAGTAGGGAGAAAGTCAGCTAATGACGTCACCCTGCCCTCCATTTTGTCGGAACGATAGTAAACAAGTAGGTGTAGATACTCGCATAAAAAGACAAGCTGACGTCACTTTAGCTCGACCTATAGCTTTTATTGCCAACGCAACCGAATAGTCGTCATCGCCACACGTGCGTAACATTTTCGCGATAAGTGACAAGACGAGCGGACAGACTGTGAAGAGGATGCGATGCATCTCAGTCGGTTTTGTGTTGATACAGATTAGCGACATCTATCCCCTACCAGCGCGATGATACCAAGCGAGAAGTGCTCACGTTAAGACGGATGAGTCGAGCTAGCGAAACGGTGTAAATCGCTTAATTGTCTGGGGAATTCCCTCGCTGGAATCTCGGGCCGGATGATATCATCTTTCAGTCTGTCGGAATGTACAGTTGGCTTCGGTTAATCACGACTTCTCTGGAGCATGGAAAAGATTGCGATAAAAGGGATTTGCGATTATTCACTCCCTCTAAGCAGAAAAAATATTAATTAATCTATTATCTGAAATATGTTATGATTAACAGAGAGCTCCGATAAAGCGGATTGCAACAATATGGAATTTACTGCACTTTTCTGAAGTCTGGAGGCGAAAATGTTTCACCTAGGGGGTACTGTGTAAACATAACTGCGTATCTTCCTGACGGACCATCTTTCTGGTTAGCTCCAGGCGATAAGGGTTGTACATTCAGATTTATATTACAAACAGCAGGTGTATGTTTCTTTCCATCAGAAGATCTTTAAGTAAGTGATTTCATAAGTCATGCTTGGGTCTTGGAAAGTTCAGAAATGCAGACGTGATATATAAAAAGTAGGAAAATAACTTCTGAAAAAGACCGCAGTGCGGCATATCGATGAAACTGCTTCATGCTGAGTTATGAACCATTTGTTTTATTTAGCAGAATACAATTTTCTTTCAAATTTATTATATCTGACTACAATTTTCGTGAGCGTAAAATTGAAACTTCATCATGTCGAGGAATCTGTTTGACTGTTGCGATTTGAAACAAATCGCTTTCATTGGTTGATATAGGCTTGTTACTTCTGGGTTTATTTATGCGTTTTGAAATCTTTAGCAATAAACAGCCAACTGCCGGTTACTGTTCTTTAGATGATGCTCTTTAAGGTAAATGCAAGTTGTGAATTTCACTGCTTTGCGCACCCTGAACTTTCTATCCATGTGTACCGAATATTGAGATTCTGGCTTCGTAACTAACCATCGGCTATAGCAGAAATTCTCAAGGTCGGTCCCAAAGGAATTCAGTCCATGCTGGCCACTCCCGAATGAATTCGTACTAGTCGTGGTCCGTTCGCTCACGTCCGTCATTCGTTACGTCATCAGCTGCTCACCCTCATTCATTACGTTATCAGTTGTCTGTCTGACGTCACGCTATCGGCTCGCGCTGCCTTCTCATCGCCTTATCATCGACTGTCTGTTCCTGTCTTTCATCGTACACCCGACACCTACCACATGCTGAGCGCGCTCCTACTTTCAGCAGCGAAGAGACGAGATATGGGGCCGGGANAGGGGGGGGGGACAGGGATGGGGCTGTGATGTAACAGTGTGCCTTCACAAGATGTCAGGGTCACTTGGGATACCTCCAACCTCCACAGAGTCAAACCTCTCTCCCACGATTTGATATTTTTTTTTAAAAATCTATCATTCTGGATCTCTCTCATGCTTCTCTCTGCATTTGAAACTGCGTATTCCTTTACAGTGACACTATCTACCAGACAGTATTATTTACCGATGTGAAATTGCATTGCAAGTGTTCAAGATTCGCCAAAGCATCTTATTTTTTTGCTCTCCTTCGAGATGCGCATAGTAGTTTACGTCAGATCAAATCAGCGTAGCGTACTTAAAGAAATTTGCTCATGCGTTTCACTCAAAGAACACAGACCTGTTAGAGATACCATCTTCACATTGTCAGCTTCGTACTCTTGGAGTTGGAAAAGTGATGACAAAGGTTTTGCAAGAGAAACGTTGGAGAAGAGGAGAACAAGGTGCAACGAAATAGATGCAGGAAGATGGTTTGTTATGATAATGCCTATGCCTTGGGGCTACGGAAAGGTTTTAGTAGAAAGAAGGTTTATATTGGAAGATTCTCCAAAATCTGAGTCAATTTGTTCATAGCATCATGCAAAGAGAATGGCTAATGAAATTGTGTCGATTTTGGTACATTATTATCTGAGAATGGATTTGAATAGTAACCAGCCAGCAAGATGGTTAAGAGGTAGAGGCTTGGTTGTTGGTGAGAATGGAACAGGGTTTGAGTCCTGTTATTGGTGGGTTTCTCCTCGCATATTTTCAATGTGTTTAAAAGTGACCCTGTCGGCGGTCCGACGAGGGTTCAGTTCACCTCTCTCATAAAATGCTGAAAAAAAGACGTTAAAGTGTAACTCAAGAAACAAACGATATGTGGTCAGAATATTTTACTTAGAAATGAGGAGGAACTCTCCCTTGCAGAGAGAAAAAAAATTCATACAAATAGTATATTTTCATAATAGACGTTCCAGAGGTCTCCAGGCGAATCTTCCCTCTTAGCATATTTTCAACTGGCCGCGGTACTGTAAGTTTCACACCGCATTTTCTCTTCTCGTATTGAACTTAACCTCTTCCCTCTTCCCCCACCCTCAAACTCCCGTCAGTCAAGCCGGAGTTAATTCTACAGTGAGTACTGATGGACGTGCGCACGTGCGGGGAATGAGCAGTTGATTTCCGTATACATAGGAGAAACGCCTAACATACGCACGTCACGTTACTTTCAACTGGCGCTCAATTAACGGCAATGTAACGAACGCAAGAAGCGCCTTGCCAGGGGCGTATCCGTCTAATTTTCAAGGGAGTAGACGTAGAGAGTCAAGTCGCTCCCTAGAGGATCGGTGCAGTCACGAAGAATGATGAGAGGATTGCGTAAACAAGGTCTTCAGTGAGTCGTCTCGGGAATGCCAAATACTGGCTAGAGTGAGTCAATTTTGCGCCATTTGAAATCTCAAAAAGGTGTGGGTGTCGCCGACAATATGGGAAGAAATTAGGATTTGTCTTGTCTGTGAGCAGCGACAACATTGTATCATTGTATGTTTGTGTCAGTGTGTTATGTCTCTGTGTCTATGGTCATGTTTTTGTCCGTTGGGTTGTGTCAAAGATTGTCTGTGTCAGAGTCACATTTTTGTCTCCGTCATTATGTCTTTGCGTCGCTGTGTGCTTGTGTCGGTGGGCATCTTCGTCTGTCTGTCTGTGTCAACATGTTCGTTTGTGTCTATATGTGACCTCGCGTCAGTGTAAACATATAATATATGTTTTGTTTTATGTTGTCTGTGAGTGTCTGTATATTTATCTGTCTGTTTGGTTGGCAAATTGTGCATATAGATATTATGTCTGTTGTTCTGATGTTTTATTCTTCTCTCAGTTTGTATGTTTGTTCTTTGTCCCTCAATCTGTCTCTGGAAAACTGTCTTTCAGATGGTACTAGTGCTGTTTGTCTGCCTGTGTGCGCTTTTTCGTCTGTCTGTCTAACCACAGATAACCCTTGTTGTAGATTACAACGCACTCTCCGTACATGCTTGCCGACTGTTTCCAACTACTCACCTACAACTGATCGTTCCTGTAATTGAGTTCCTCGTCTCATCAGTTTGCTGCCATTTATCTCCATCCAGCTTTTATTCCTCCTTCATTTCTGCCATGCAAGAACAAAACACTGTATACTCAGAATTTTTGTTTGAGCGTCCTGTGGTGTTTTGTCGTCAAAATATGTATAGTCCTAATTTTGTCGACAAAACACTGTATAATCAGAATTTTGGTTTGAGATTCCTATGGTGTTTTGTCGTCAAAACATGTAGAGTCCTAATTTTGTCGACAAAACACTGTATAATCAGAATTTTGGTTTGAGCATCCTATGGTGTTTTGTCGTCAAAACATGTAGAGTCCTAATTTTGTCGACAAAACACTGTATAATCAGAATTTTGGTTTCAGCATCTTACTGTGTTTCATTCGTTGTACGCCAGATTTTCGGAGCTACGGCCCTCCTGACCCACGCCCCTTTTACCTCTTCCCCTTGTCCTCAACTTTTTCCACTCGTGTTTCCCCGTTCGTCACTTCTCTATGTGTACGCTTTCTCTTTCTTCCTTTCCGCGCTGCCTTGTTCTGATCATTCTTTCTCTAACTCTGCTCCTTTTCGTCCTTCTTTCCATCTTTGTATTTCCCTCTTGCGCTTCTTTTGGGGGTCCCATTGCCTCCTCTTCTTCCTCCCTTCGTTTCCTCTCTCCATTCTTCTCCATACGTCTTCTTTTTTCTATTTTCCTTTCTTCTCTTCTTCCCCTCACTGCACTTCATTTTTGTCCTTCTCCTTTGTGTTTCCTTCACTCTTGTTTATCTCTTATATTCTATATTCAATGCCAAGTTTCTTCCTCCCTCCCTCCCTCTAATCGTTTGTCTTTCCCTCCCTGTACTAAACATCTGTGAGTAAACGTTCCATCACACCTGTGCTCATGTATTTTGGTAATTCGTTAATGACCGTGACTGGTCGAAAATTTGTTACCCCTTGCCGCTCAGATATTTTTACCTTATTGCCGTTTACCTTTATAATTGCCCGTTCGCATTTTTGAGTGGATCAGTACACAAGAGATCTAAGTCTTTCGGCTGGCTATAAAGAGCACAACCAATTCAGCGCAAAAGACTGTCCACGTTGTGTCAGCACTTTGCCTTTATGTCTTGATAATTTAGATCTAGTCTAGATGTAGAATAGATCTTTTTTTAGACTTATGAGCCCCGGTAAATTCTAATCTTCTTCTAATTTATCCACCCTGCCTGCCTTCTATTTTTGATGTGTTATTTCTTCAGAACATAGAGTGGAAGCAAACGAATGAGAAAAGGAGAAAGAGAACTAAAATGTTATTTAGTGAAAACACAATAATTATGTTTCTGTCTTGGGTGGTACAAATCTCTCCCACACACACACACACACACACACACACACACACTCTTTATATTACGCATCTTTTAAATTGTCAGTGTGCAAATAATTTGGTAGAATATCGATGTCTAAACTTTTCCCCTATATTTTTGCATGCAACTAATTTTAACGTAAATAATAGTGCTATATTATTTGCCTTTGGTTTAGAATTATGAAAGAAATACAGAAAAAAAAACAAACAACACATTAGCTTAGTAGTCCCAAAAATAGATCGTTAAAAGATTATTCAGCCATGACCTTTGCTCCTGAGTGGCTAACGTCACTCCGCGGCCTTTTTTTTTTTGGCTCACGCGCTTTCCACCTGCCGATGAGGCGAGTATAAAGCATTGCATCCACATTTTAAATTCCTTTTCTTTCTTTGATAGTTCAAACATTGCACTGTTACGTTCAAGCTGAAATGTTGTGACAGTATGAAAATTGCAGGATTCAAGCACCTTAGCTTTCTTTTTTTTTTGTTTGTTTTTGTTTTGGTTTGGTTAAGGGGGAGGAAGAAACGAGACTGCGGCTTTGCGGCTTATGTATCGTCTCACAATCCAGAGACAGTTAGATTTGAAGTCTGTGCGTTCGGCTCTCGGGTCGGACGTTTTACACTGTACTATCAATAGACAAAAAAAAAAAAAACACCATTTTTTTTTTTACTCTTGAGACTAGAGATATTTGACTTTGGAGTTACAGTGACGACAGTGTTGCACGGAGGCGACTAGCGCTGAGTTTATTATCATTGACAATACGTGGTATCGTTACATGTGCGTTATGTACTGTCATTTGTGTCCTGTGGTGTAAAAGAAATGTATATCATTGTAAAACATGTAGGTGTATTGTCATTTTGATCTATTTGAGTGTACTACTCTTCTAAGCAATGTATTTTAGAGCGAAAATGTGACAGACAGCAGTGGTGTATGGATACACGGAGATATTTTTTTCTTGATAAATGTTGTGTTTAACACCTATCGTATGATATTATCGACACAACTTTACTAAGAACACGTTTTGCGCTGAGAAGCTGAAGCTTAGCATTTGACTGAAGTCTTTCGTGTTTGCGTGTTGCTGGAGTTTATTCCGAGAGCCGTACCTACTGCGCAACATGACCGGTTCCAAGGAGCCCTCGGTGAGATAGGGTGAGTGAATTAGCCGGCTCAGCGATTAGCCTGAATGGACACTGATGAACAGAGGGGGAAAGGGGGAAAAGTGAGAAAGAGAGAGATTTGGTGGCTGGCCGGATAGAATGTGAGATTGGATGAAGTCATAGAAGAGTGAGTGAGAGAGAGAGAGAGAGAGAGAGAGTTTACTTGTATACCAGAATTTAATCGATGATTGCTTAGGAAATACTCACAAGTTGGATGGATGGATGGATGGATGGATGGAAAGTTTTACAAACCTCACTCATTTCCTAGCTGATCGGAGGACCTTGCATCGCAATCTGTAGGAAAACGAAGATTCATAGATCTAAAGGTAAGGCATTTTTTGTTCTCTTAATGCCGCTGGCATCTTCCGTTTTTAGTGCACGCATAATGACATGAAACTGCTTCTTAAGAGACGTACAAGTAGACAAGTTCATGTCACATAAAGTGGATGCAATTGACACCGCTTAATGACTACCCAACATGAGAGTGGAGATTGCAGGTAGGCGAAGTGCGCAGTTATGCAGGGCGGTTTGTTTCTGATTTCTTTGTTTTCTGGAAAAAGTTGCGATTACAGGAAATGTGCTATCAAACACATTGCGATGAAACGAAGTCGACGGTTATGTACAAGTGTTAAACATCACCCTTCTGTTGTGAGACACGGCCGTAAGTCATATATTATAGCCATACGACTTACTGCGTTTTACTTCAAGGCAGTTACGACTTGGGTGCTTGCAGTAAAATGAGATAGGTTGAACTTTTCGATGAGACGGAAATAAAAACACTGGAGGCGTCAATCTGGGTTTTCCCCAGATACCAGACAGCGGAGGTTGCCCCGGGGGCGGGGAAGGGAGGAAAGGAGCGGAAGAAGGACCCTTAGGAGTGTATAAATGGAAGAAGAGAGACATTCTCTTCTCTCCATCCTTTCACTGTCTCAGAGCACTGGACTACAGTGGTACTCGGGTGTACGCTGGTCCAGCAATTACTTCAAGCTTCTACACTCTAAGCCTAACTTTCATTGGCTGAAACACATACATGTCTTTTGCACAACACGACATCTGTAAGAGAATCCACATTAAAATCTACCACATCCAAGAATCTGATCAATAAGTGATGATGTTATTTGATGAAAACCACCTTTTCTTTCCCAGTTTAGTCACGAATTGTTCCCTGCGGTAAATCTGTATTCGAAGCTGCTCGGGCGTGGTGTGCTCCTGACTCTTCTGGTGGTCACTGCAGTTCTTCCATCCAGACTATCATAATAATATCAGAGAATGAACAGATTTCTCACCACTGGTGGATTCTTTCCCCTCATTTCGCCTACAGCCAATTATGATACAAGTTATACAAACAAGACCAAAGTGTTTCTATTTTGAATCTCAGTAAAGAGCTGGGATCTGCCAGTAGTGAGTTCAGGGTACTGCAGCTGCCAACGTAAGCTTGGGTAGATTTTCAGCTCATTGACTTGGGGGCATAACTGATGTATTCAGATGATGTCTGTTTTCTAAGTGGGTACTTGTCTCACCACTACAATTCACCAGCGTACAAGAGGCTTTCACAAACACGTCTGGCTCCAGATAGTGTTTGTGTATATCTGATACCACGACATCCGTGAAGTGTTACTTGCATGACCTTGGACAATTCAAACGCAAATGCCCATTTCCTGGAAAGCTATTGGTAAAAAGTCATCAGTGAAGATCCCTGCAATCGCGGTGGAACTCTTCTTCTTTTCTCGATATTTTGTTGGCACCAACTATCATCGCTCGTTGTTGATGCTGTCACTCGTCACGAGGCGGTATCTATGGAATTGCCCGTCTGCAGCTGACGTAACTATCTTTCGCTATAGGGTGGACTAGAGTACTAGCCATTTTTTTTCCTCCATAGATGATTCATGAGTTGGAAAAATACCAATGACGTCACTCTACACACCATGTTGTCAGAGGAATAAGTGAGTTCAAAACCTTGCAGAAAGAAACAGACACTAGTTCAACTTGTCATGAAAGAGCGAAGGAATATTTATTATGGGTAGCTTAGGTAATTAATGCAACTGAATCACAGATTCACGATTTTATAACCTTTTTGAATAGAACAGACCATGGCATAAAGCTTTTGTCTTTACAGAGATGATAATGTAGATGGGGCAGTGCTGTCATAGTATGAACGACCAGTCAAGCTTAGGAAAGTGGGGAATCCCTCGTCAGTTTTTCTGCTCGAGACTGAAGTTTAGACCGGAGCACTCAGTGCGATACTCCGCCGAGCGATGAGTACTTCGGTCTTTACAGGGGCTGAGATCAGTCCATCAAACAGAAATACTGATGAGGATTCGTTTTCTCATTTATCAGCATACAAATAGAGCACTCTTTTGAATTATTCCTATAGATTTTATCAGCTCTTTACATTTTTTTATACACTTGAAGGCAGTGTGATGCCCATGAATATTACTGCACCCAGTAACCCGTTCAGTGTAAAGGCAGTGTGCTAAACTCACTTCACGACAATCATGCGACCCCATACGTATGTAGTGCCATTGGTGACGTACTTTACCAGAGATATGAATGGGGGTGACTTCCAGCTTGACATGAGATGGGCTTATCTTGACCTCGCCGCTAGCGAAGACAATTCCTTTGATCTTTTATTCTAAAAACAGCTTGCTCAGATGAGAAATGTAGTCTCACTAAAGAGGAAAGGAAGACGAGACGGTTTGACAAGGCAGGAGTTGTCTGTGACTTAGAGTCACTGGCTTTCTGAAATATGGCCGGAACGGAGAAAGAGTGACAAATCGATAGGATGAGTGGCAGAAATTCGATAATAGACAGACGGTGTTGGTTAGAGGACTTAGCATTCTAAAGTATCTCAGGTTTTAGAGGGGACTAGATTCTGGAAGACGAGACTTTAGCTCTTCAGTTGCACATTTTTAGCCCGAAGCCATAGACACAAGAAAAACAAATAATTTGGTCTCTAGCTGCACTTGAACTTTTAGCTCTAGTTGTCTTTAAAGTATGCTGTTTCTTTAGACTAAATTCTATGTAGTCAAATGTGATCAACAGAAAACTAAGTTAGACCGAGAGAATGTATAACAAACTGCTTCATCCAGTATTTTAACTACACTTTTATCTGCCCCATGCTTATAAAAAAGATTCCATACATCTCATCCTGATCTATCCCCTGTCATTCCGACCACAACGTTATAGCTCTACCGAAAACCCTATTCGCCCGCTAGGATCGATTCGCTCCGTGCTCATAGCCTTTCGTGTAACCCTTGAAAGTTTCCCCACCATCGGGTCTATAGACCTGGGGAAGGTTGCTAATTTGCTCGATAAACCGTCACATACAAATACCTCGTCATCTACTTTTTTTTTTTCTGAGCTTTGGCGAGGGACATCCTTACGACACAGCGACAGCCCAGAGTACAAATGGACTATTTTTACTTAAACATGTAACTGACATAGCCCCCCTGTGTTGTAAACCCTCCACAGACGCATTAAGTTGATTCGTTTAGTTGAACGCCCATGATGGGTTTAAGCGTTCTGCGTAATGCGGTTACCTCGCCGGATATAACGATTAAGTAACGGCAAAATGGATTGGAATGGTGTAGCTCTACCCTTAAAATGATGTTTTACGGAGTCCCTTAAAAGGATGAGAAGATCTTCGATTGGACTAATTCCAGACAGATTCTGGTTAAAAAAAAATGGTAATGTTTAAAACGTGTTTACTCCCTCATGACGAATAGATTGCAACGGTATTGAATAGCCGGAATTTAGACTAAATGTTTTACGGAAACTGGTTTAATTTTAAAGCGTGTAAGGGATAAATTTGAAGGCCTAATACCCTTTCACAAATGTTCTGCGCTACATTCAGAAATCTACCCGCCTACACGATGACCGGTCGATATCACTACTGTTTTCATCTTCCCTCTCCTCTCCACGCCTGTACTATCATTCGTCACGTGCACCCGAGTTAGTCACTGCTTGCTATATTGGCAATGTCTGTCTTGAAAGAAATACATCTAAAGTTGCTTTTAACGAAAACTTTCATAACGAAACTATTTTTATCCGAAACACGATGTCGGTCCCAAATTAAAAGTTATAAAAGACCTCTCCTATGTCTCGTTATACGAATTTGAGTTTACATGCATTAAAACGGATTAGAGCTAGATTTGATAATGGTAAATGATTCAGAAATGTGACGTGGTTACCTGTCAGGATGTTGTAAACCAAGCACTAGTCAGTGGCTTACAGCGGTGTATGCAGAGCTCTAATATATCTCCCAGGGATGTTTAAGAGGATTGAATAGCGCAGGTTTCGCTAATTTCATGTTGATTACATATATAGCTACATGACGTCTAAGTTCTGACTAAGCTATCTGTTCGTGACAAATTCAATGGATTGCAGCAGCGTTGTTTTAGATCATGCTGTCTCAAAATAGATTCTGTAGAGGCGACTCATTGCTATGTTCCAAATGACAAGATAATCTTATTAATGCTTAGCTTAAATTAATTCCATTTATATTTGGTAACAAATGGTTATGTCCAAAATGTAATGGACTCTGAAGACTCGAATAAAAGTAAAACAGATTAGTTCGTGACATAACTGGTTGCGATGGCGTTATCTGGATAGCATGACTCTTAATCGGACGGAAGACTTTACATTTGATCACTTTCATCCAGGTTTTGATCAGACTAAAACAGGTTAGAAATTTCTAGACGTTGATGTTGAGCTGTGTGGAGATTGCAAAGAAACCAAAAAACAACCAAAAATAAATATTCAAGGAATGGATGAAATTTAATTTGTATACGAATTCCAAGGAAAGGACAAGAAGAAGAACACATAAAAATAAGATGAAACAGCAAAAGACCGTACTTGCAATGTGAAGGATTCCATCATCTGCAGAGGACGATAAATGTAGGGCAGTGGGGGAGGGAGAAAGAAGCGGAAGTGGGAGGCCATAAAATGTAAACCAGAAGAGGAAAACTCTTGAATTTTGTCAAGGATTTTGTGCCTGTGTTTGCCTAGTGCCCCCTTATTTGCTTTGAAAGCGGGTAATGATAGCGGGTATCCGTGACACAAGCGGCGGTGTTCCTACGCAGATGGCAGTGAAAATAAACTCTTCCTCATACCATCATCACGTGCATAGGCCAACTCTCTTTTTGATTAAGCAGTATAGTCGACTCCGCTTATTTGCAGTATGCTTTTTGCAAATTTCCCACAACGGCAAACGGTCTGAGGCACCAAACTACTGCTGATCCTATAAAAAGGTCACTGAATAATTACAGTTTCTTTGAATCGCAGGATTTTCTTTGCTTCCGAGGAGTTACGATTAAGCGGAGTAGAGTGTATTATTTGCATGTTCTTGCACGTGCACATATCAGCTGTGAGGTGGGTAAGTTCTGTTACGCATTTGCTCCGTTCTATTTCACATTTCGTAAACATTTCTTTTACTAATTAGTCAACACAGGAAACGGTACGATCTGAGAAAATACTTTGTGTAGAGAGATCACTTCTTTTTCTATCATTCACACTTTTGTCTCATTCTTTCCATCCCTTCTCACCCACTCACTAGCCCACCCATTCAGCATTTACTGACTGACTGATTCACTCACTCACTGCTCATTACTTCCTTATCGTACCAGCCACAAACCTATTAACAATTCCAAGATATAAAATCCATTTCCCACACACTAGATACATGTATTTCGTATTCTCTTCCCTATCTCGAACGACCTCCATTTAATTTTCTTGTTGTCGTAGTTGTTTGTAAACGATTTAAAGGACGTTTTCAGGTGATCATTTTGTTCTGCCTCCCATCATTAATTTGCCCTTTTCCTGTCTAACAGAACGAAAGAGTCTCATTACAGCTCTCGTTTCTAGAAGTTCCAGTCATTCTCCATTGAGTTCCTTTCTATCTTATTATGCAAGGAGATAACAGCTACCCCGCCCTCACCCTTCCCCCACCCTCGGGAAAAAAAAACAACAGAAAACAGGAAAGTAAGGCACTTCAACCTTCATTTCTTGCAATGTCAGAATTCATCTTCAGTGGGTTTCTTATTAAAAGTGGATACCTGTAAGCTTTTTTTGTTTGCAGTGTTTGTTAGGCGATACTTCTGTTCAGCTTTCCTTCCTCATCCCACCTTTCTTGTCCATTGAAGACCCCGAAGTTAACCCCCATTCAATACATGCACAACGTATGAAGGAAAAACCTAGCTAAGACAGAGGGAAGAAATATACAGTAGTTTACATCTTACAAGTGTGCCCTAGAGAATTTTGTTCGCCGTCTGGGAAATCTGTAGTGTTATGTTCATCGTCTTCCAAGTTGTTTTGAGTGTTAAGATGAATCTGACGCCACGCAACGTTGTTTTTCTAGGAGAGGGATTTCCCATAAGGTATCGCTCTGTGACCTGGCCCATCAGTGAATGAAATGGTGGAGGACAGCTAAGGTCATTCTGTGCACGAATGTTCACGACCCTTTTAGACAGGCGGGCGGCACCAAGATTTCTCCTTCCGTCCTGGATTTGGAGTTCAGATTAGATACTGGACAAAAATGACGTCATCGTCTGTCTTGTCGGAACTTTCTTCCTGCTTTATCCAACTCCTATAACATAATAAGAGGATGTGCAGAATGACGTCTTCAAATGCTTTTCTTCTCTACCTCTTCTGACAAAATGGTGGGTGCCGTAAGAACAACATAAAGAATGTCATTATAGTGAATTGAATAGAACCCAGATCTAAATATTGAACCATCCCCATACTTTGGGAGGGCTTTGGGACTGCCCTCCTCCTGGTTGACGCTTCTGCAAAGAGGTATTCTTTTGTCTTTTCTGTTTTAGTCCCAGAGTGTTAGCTACTTTAAAGACATACGAGGGCCGTGCTGAGATAGATGGATTGGCCTTATTCCTCAGTGGACGAGACCGCAGTGTCAGCAGGCCAAACTCCCGAGAGCTTCCAGAGGAAATGTAGTATCTGTCAAGTTAAGCTGTGTTTATGGCTTCCATTTTTGGTGGTACTTTTGAGAGCTGGAAGAACAGTCACTGTCGAACATTAGCGTATCTCCGAGGTACAGAGGGAGGAAGAGAACGACTGCTATCATCGTCCCCTCCTCCCCTCATAAAGACTCTCAAATCCCCATTCAACTTCGGACAGAACATTCCTTAACATTCGATTTGTGTTGCTTCAGTAGTATTCAAGGTTTGCAAAAACAGAAAGTACAGCTGTAGTCTGTTCATCGATTCCATACCATCCCTTGCCCCAATTTTTTTTTCCCTTCTTCTTTCATATGAATGTTCACTTTATGACCTTGTGAAAAGATTACAAAGGGAAAGTCGCTGGAAAATCCCATTTTTTTCATTTGACCTTGCTTCTCTTTTAATATGCATTCTGTCCTGTGGTAGAGGAAACAATTGATTAAACACACCGTACAGGGAGAACTTCTACAGTGAGCCTTTAAAATGAAACCAGACAGACGGTTTGCACAGAAAAGAATGACAAAATATTTCACACACACAAAAAAATGTTTGTTTTCGTGATCAGTGCATTCACGAAATAGCTTTTTCGCCACTTCTTATTGCTATAATCTACTAATTAGCGTCAGCAATCATTCTAGATATTCTGCACTTGAGAAAATTTCGGAAAAAATCATAAAAGTAACAAAAACTAACACGCACCAACACCAGTCACAAATTACATACTAGAAAACCATCTTTATGTCCTTGATCATGTCAGCAATAATTATGCAGTCACGTACGTGAGGGAGTTCTTCAACAGTAGGCAAAAACCACCATAATACCAATTCATACAGGAAGCGACGGACCCACCAATTGTAGCATCTCTTCACCAGGAGACAATGGGTCGGCCATTGAATTGGGGGTGGCAAGCGAAACGTTAATGTGCAGGCAAACAGTGGGTTTATTGCGGTTAAGTTCTCCGGGAGACGTGATACAATCGAAAACGTGCTCACCAGCGGTCCATGCATGGCTGTGCGTGCCACTTTACGCCGACTCTGTGCTGATGTCTGAGAAACGGCGTATCGCGTGCACTCCAAGGTAATGACAGCTCTTCCACGAACATTCTGAAAAGTGCAGGTACTTCCGTGTTTATACTAAGCCGTAACAAATTGAGGATCGGAAAAGAATGATACTTAAAGGACGATTATACTTCTGAATTTGTGTTTTGTTTCGTTTTAGTCTTAATTTCGGTTTTGTCTCCAACCTGAAACACGGCTTATCACATGCATTACTACACTAACAAGTCCTTCACGAATATTCTGGAAATTGCAGGCACTTCTGTGTTTATACTGCTCAGCAACAAAGTAGGATCGGAAAACAAAAATGCTCGAATCACGATCTTTCTGTAATTTTGGATTGCTTTGTTTTTATATTAGTCTCGGTTGCGGTCTTGTCTCCAGCCGCTGGAAACATCTCTGGAATTTTTGCAGTCAAAATGAGATTTGTTGAGAGGGAAAAAATGTTGTTTCTTCATCCATAACTACTTTGTCTGGTTATCAGTGGATGTAATAGGGTAGTTTCCAGCCCGGCACTTGGTTCTTGGTGTAAACCATCTTCTATTAACAATCGGCTTGGCCGACAGAAAGGCAGAGGAAGAAAACAAGTTAATGATAAAGAAGTTACACAAAAAGAGGGGAGGGAAAGGCGGAAGAGGAGAGATGAAGAAGACGTTCTCGGCCAGAGAAGAGAATGTTTGATATGAGCCAATAGCCTCAAGTGCAAACTCGAAATCGATGAGCATAACAAGAACATGCAAATGCTGAATGAAAAACATGCGCACTTTTTTTATGCCTTTCCCACAATCCCCGCCGACGTTCAGACTCATTTCCTGCGCAGCTTCCGTCAGATACAGCAACGTAAATATGTTATGGAATGGTTTCTCGGGCTTGAAGTCTGATTCAGTTACGCCACGAAGTATGTTAGGAAAACACAGCAATCTTCTATCCATGTCTGGGGCGAGCTAGGAAAGAGGGAAACGTTGATGTGATGTGCGCTTGGTTGACTGCACGTCGCCAATGTAGACGAGCCTTCAAAATGTTTCTGCTGGGAAATTTGATGCATGTTGAGAAGGAGGAAATTGTAATGAGAAAGAAATGAGGGCATGAAGAAGACGATGTATGTGGACGAGGAAGAGCTAAGGAGGAGAAAAGAAACATTCAGAGTGGATGCCTGAGAGAGGGACACTGATGAGTCTTTTGAATGATTTATTGCCCTTACAACATAAAATGCCAGATTTGCTTGTTTTCTTTTGTTTATTTCGTTTTGACTGGTGGGGAAAGGCATCAGGTACTTACTTTGTATGAATAACATAGCACTTTAATCTCTTTCACTCTTTCATTTGCACGTTTATATTCACTTCTGATATCAGAATTAATCTGTAATTGATGGTTTTGTTTTTTTTTTTAATTTCATTTCATATGTGGGTCGCGGAAAAAAAATGCATGATGACACATCGGAGTAGTCTCGAGGCACCTACATAAATTACTATGGAATTTCTAGCACCAAAATGAAGGACAAGTAATCATAAGACCAAAACGATACGTCATTGCCGTAAAATGAGTCAACGAATGGAAAACGAAGAAGATGAAATGCAAGGCATCCAGCTATTTACGTTATGGTTAGCCTGCACCAGTTGGACACTATTCAAGACTATCTTGCCAAATGAAATAAAGCAGTTTATCAACCTTTTCTCCTCCCCATACATCAAAGCACCATCCCTTTAGCGCCTGTTTCTTGACCAGTTTCCTTTCAGCGGGTTATGTTGACATTCAGACAGCTTCATTTAGAAGACAGGAGACAGACAGCGGTGACGGGCGAGATTAGGTCTGAGTATCGATACGCTCAATACTCAGAGCTGTTAAGTTTGATATTAAAACTCATGCTGCAGAGTTTCGATACCACTACGATCCCATTTCCGGTAGCTGTGCAGTTTTTATAGTGTGTGAGCAACTAACATTAAACAAAGAAGTGTGAATCGACCGCACCCGCCGTTATAAAGGGTAGTGTATCCAATAAAATTGAATTGAACTGGCTGGTGTAATTAAATCCTTCAAGCACTGTGTTGATGATCCGTTTGCATGCTTGTTACACCAAAGAAAAAAAAAACAGTAATGTAATACATATCAAGTTACACTGACTTTATTTCAGAGTTGCATCCAGCTTGATTGTGACCTCCCTGTTCTCTTCCATCACCTCTGTCAATTTTTCAGTAGCCCATCAGACCGACCTGTTTACCAAAATATATATATATATATATATATATCTTTAATCTAAACGATTTTAAGACCTGCCTTATTTTGAGTTTAGAAATTGGGATATAATCGACTGTTGGAGCATTAAGGCTAAGTATCGCGAAATTTGAACATTCTGGTATCGACTCACTATTACTGACCAACCATCCAGAGGCCATCACTGTGTCCTCCCTCGCTCTGCTGCTGCACATTTGCATACGATGCCAGTTTGCCAGACCTCCCGTGATCAAATAGCCCGGGATAACGAACCCAGACCTCGTCGAGCCGGGATGTCTTTCAGAGGACCGTTCTGCCAAAGACTGGGCTTGAAACCTTAGAGGTCAGTCATCCGACCCTTGACCATTGTTGCATACAAGACGCGCTATGCGAAGCCGCAAATGTGACCCGGAAATGAAATCAAAGGGCCGGCTTCCTCTTCGTGTCCTGGTGCTCAGGATAATTTTTGGCTCTCTCTTGTCTCAGGGCTTGGCTAGCTAGCTCTGAAAGGTTTGCGATATTGCTGGAGGGGATAGTGTCGAGGTTAAGAAGCGATTTGCATATATCTACTCTCGGTTGTTTTTTTCCGTTTGGAATGGATATGTTATGGAGACAGGAAGAGAGAGGGAGGAAAATGGAAGACGAAGGCAATATGTGAAGTCGAGACTTTTAGAAATGCAATAAACAAAAGTGGCCCAGACCACTAGACAATAAGGTTGGTCAAGAGGCAGACACTGGTAAAGTAACAGACAGAGAATAGAGAGGATTGGCTTAAATGAGTGAGGACGAAAACACAGAGTGTTGGGAAGGAAAGGACAGGAACAAGAAGAAGGATGAGAGAGAGGAAAAACCATGAGTTTGGCTCTTGAGGTGGATGGACGGGGACGGACGGACGGACGGACGGACGGATGGATGGATGGATGGATGAATGGACGGATGGATATTCGGGTTTATGGACAGATAGAAAGATAGAAGTATAAAAACATGTCTTCGCCTTTAATCCCAATTTCTTGCCCCAGTTTCACACAGGGAAGAGCCAATCCAGGCTCCGACTCGCAAATGAAGAGATCTTTACAGGGAGCAGATGATACGTTTATGACAGCGATGACGAGTCGGTCTCAGCGCTCTTCCCCGAAGAAATCTCGAGGGTACCACCAGGCTTGGAAAGGAACGAGTGGGCAAGTAGAAGACTTGGAACAGGCTGAGACTTGGAAACGGATGATGGAAATGAAAGAATAAAAATACTCGCGCCGCGCCGACTATGGAGTGGACGGACCACGTTTATTTGTACTCACAATTATCAACACTGCCTCAAAGCCTGGTCAATTTGTTTCGCAAATATTACATGGGATAGTTGGGCTGGGATCGCTTTTTATTCATGCCCAAGCGCAAAAGGGGTCGTGGTTAATATGGGAGCTATTGATTTCTCGCTTATTTTTTTCGTGGGTGGAGCGGGTCTGGCTGACAATATAGGTCAGTTGGCAACCAGATATGAAGTGGTGGCCCGTGAGTACACTTGTGAATAGGTCACAGCGGAAAATGATGTGGGTTATTGTATGGATGAGTACTCTACATCCATTGTGTATGACTAGACATAACTATGGCCTGGCCACTCTCCCTAGACAGTTACTTCCCCAGTGATATAGTGGTAATTAATGTACAAAGAACAGTAGCTACGACAAGAACCCTTATCATTTGCTATTCGAATACGCAGCAGTTATATTGAATATTGGCTGACGGAATGAATTTCTGAGTGGGCTTCCTCGGGTCGATGACGTCATAGTCATTGTATGTCTGGCAAGGAGTGTAAGGTTATGGAACAGACAGGTGTTGAAAGTTAAAGAGTCTTACACTGAAAAAAAGACGACATGTTGTTTGGTCATTGTGTAAAGCTTGCAAAGCCTATTTGGTCTCATACCATATTGCCCAGCTTTACGGCAGTCTATATAGCGACAGTATGACTAGTATGAGTCGAGCGCAAGAGGGAGTTAAGCAGCCATGTATACTCGCCGGAAGTCGGAGAGACGCAAGGGATGTAATCATTTTCAAGCTATTCAAAGGTCCCAGACAACAAACAGCAAAGAAATAACCTTCCTTGCATGCAATCCGGAAGTTAGGAGTAAACAAAGGGAATTAATCATTTCCAAAGGTTGAATCAAGATGTCTGCCATTTGCCCAAGGCATAACTAGATAATAACAAGCTGATGATATCAGTCTTCCAGCCTTGCTGTCAGAAAACTAAGGGAAGAAAACACAGAGAAACTCTTGTCGGAGAAGCCAGGATGACGCCATCGTCGTTCAATTTTTAAAGGACCGAAGGAAGGAAAGTAATAAAGAAAAAAAAAACTATTGATTTTGTTAGGAAAGAACGAAGGAATTACCGGAACCCACATGCGAACGTAAAAGTGCGTGACGACATTCTTCTCTCAATCAAAACATCAGCTTTCGGTTGAGTGATCACTAAGAGTTGCCGCCCTTTCAGCCGATCCACTCACACAACCTTTGTGATTAGTAGGGTCAATATTTTACCTAGTGCTTGCCCAGTGTCCGAGCCAGCACTTAGAGCCCTCTTACGCGCAACAGTGTTTAGAGTAGGCGTGATTATGTCCACTTGACCGGCCTTATCAAGTATTCCAGCCAAAGTACACTCAGAGACTGGAACATTGCGTGCAAAAGGAATCTATCTATCTTAGGTTAAAACAGACGTTGACCAGGAAGACTTAATCTGTTTTGACAAATTAAAGGTATACTTTTGGTCCTTTGTCATTTATTTCATTAAAAAGGTACCATAGCCAGTAATTGTGCGAACACCCTTTCAACGGATAGACGGAGGCAGTAAATATAGGTCGAACAAAGAAACTTCTATTCTGTCAAAGAATTATAAAAAATGAATAGCCCCAAAATTGATGACATCATAATTGTCGACCATTTCGTTAGTGAAGAATAGAAATGGACCTCTGTAATTTAATATGAATGAGCGGTCATCCAGGGTTGGCAGTGACCTTTTGTCAGAAGAGCATGTTCGGCTGATCATTGAAATTTAGTGGCTAATTCATCTTTTATTATTGAAAGCGAGATTTGATGACGTAATCACACTGCTATTTTGCTTAAACCGGAAGTTAGCTTCATTGGAGTTGACTAGCTAGGAACGATCTATGAATCTGGCCATCCTCAAGGGTGAACTCAAGATGACGTCTTTCTAATCTGTCGGACAGCTCAAAAAGCGATTCCACGACATTATAATAATATGATAGATTTACACCGGATCCAAGAGTAGACAGGGTGTTGTATGAGACGCCCCCACACCTATCAAGGGAATAACTACATTATATTTTACCGTGAACGGAATTGCTGATCTCAGTGCACTTTAAACTATGAGAGGATTACATGCGTCCCGGGTATTGAATTTTTAACACGATTGATCAGGCTAAGCCAAAGGTACGCTGGAGCCATCTGTTATTACTCACAAAGCGCCGCCTACATATTACAATATTGGGACGTTCGCTGCATTAAAGTTATTGACCTCCTGCTTAAATCGCTCTCAGTGAAAGAAAAAGAGTTTAATAATGCGAATGTTGCTCTGTCGGAGGGAAATCCACATAATGCCACTAAGGTACGAAAATGGACTAAGTCAGACCCAAGCCATTTTTAAAAAATAAAGATACCATGTTGTTTATAGGTCAAAGCCAAGGTTGACTTGTCAACCATGTTGACTTGTCAAAAAAAAAATTACATGCGCTTGTACTCTCCCACCAAGATTGCAGTTGCAAAGATACACTCTGACTCAGTTTTGCATTTCCATAGAAATGTATCCTTCGCCTTCTCTTAAAAGTGTGAAAAATGACTTAGGTCATTTTCGGAGCCCAGTGACGATATTCTATTGTAGCGCTGACAGCTTGAAAAGTAATGGGTCGCTCTTAACCGTTGTTCGGCTCAGACAGAGTTAGCACCCTTGACTCTACAATGCGTGAATCCATAGTGACTCTACAGGTTTGTCGTAGGCGAGGTGTAGACTACAATGTATACGATAGGCAATAACTTCATGTAATCTTAAACAACTTTCATCTTTCGCATGTCTGATTTTCTATAGCAAGGGACATTGATTGTTTCGTTGATTAACTCAGATAGGACGAATGGGGTTACATTTTTTTTCATCGGAGTGGGAGATCAGTGGTTAACGGACCTTACCGAAATACTAAACAACAACAACAACAACAACAACAACAACAAGCAAACAAACAAACACATAAACAAACAAATAAACCTCTGCCTTCATGTTCTCCTTCATGCACCACGCTAATGTTGTAGAGTACCAAATCCTGATATCCCAGCTTCCCCCACAGTGACTGAGTGGGCCAGAGCCAGTGACTTCACTGAACGTTGTCAAATCCTAAGGGACAGAATCCCTCATAATTTCCGTTGTTTTTGGTCAGGTTAAGCCGGCGTGAAAATCGTGTCAGCACGGTGATGTGACAAGAACTGCACAGGCAAATGCGCTGATACTGGCATCGACAAACTGCTGGGTGGCAAAATAGTATTGGTCCTGAGAGACGTCGTCTTGTGCCTTCTGGTTTGAAGCTTTCTAGTAATTTAGATCTACTCCTGGAGCAAAATGGTGAACCTCCTTATCATGGATTAATTACGTTGTTTTGTTGTTGGTTTTTTTTTTCTTTGCGGGGTAATCATGTGATTACATAACATGACAGGGGTGATAGGAGCTATCAGGTAGTTCGTCTTTATTAGCAACGGTCGAACGGTGGTTTTTCTTGTCACAGTTTTGTTACGATAGTGCTCTACATGCCTTTAAGAAAAAGGTTGGAAGTATCCCACTACATAATGCTAAGAATCTGAACCCATCAGAGTGAAATGACCATCCTGTTATTTAGCCATGTTTGTCGAAACTTTCATTTGTAGAACTGCTGTCAGAGGTCGCATTCATAAGATGTCATCATCTTAACTTGACTTTGCTATCTTCAGAAGAGGAATTTACAACGTATGCTTGTCACTTGTGATCTTTCCAGGTGCGCATTTTGTTTCAGTTGGGGGCAAATATTATAATTATAGGAATAATGTGGTGACAACTGATGAATAAGGGGGAGGAGAAGAAGGATGAGATTAAAAGTGAAAGAAAAAGGGGGAAAATCCGGATAATTATTAACAAGGAGTGTCTTCGTAGTTGCATGAACCGAGGCAAGATTAGGTTCGTTTACCACGGGGTCCCTTTGACAGATGTAGAAGTAATGCTGGAACAAAATGAATTCGACACTCTGTGGCCTGCTGGGAAATCAATCAAGCCAGGGCTAATGAAAATTTATTTGTCTGCAGTACCAGCGGCAGTGTCACCACTAAACAACAATAGATCACTGAAGGACCATTCTTCAGTTCGCCCAGTAATGAGATGTGCCTTAGTATCGGCATTAGACTGTTCGGTACCCGTGGCCAATGTGATGAATGACGTTTTGTCCGAAGGATTTTTCTTTTTTGTTATGGGTTCTTCCGGCCGGGTCATTCTAGCAGAAATTAAGCTTGCGATGACGTTAGGATATGGGCACCCGATTAGTGCGACATTGAGTTGGAGGCTGAAACTCAGCAGGTTTAGTTAGTACGTTTGTTTATCACAATGGTTCAGTGAGTTTCACAGTTCCAGGGTGAAGAACCAATTTTGCCGACTGAATGCAGCAGTTTAATTATCAGCAGAGAGAGCAGGGGAGAGAGAAAATGAGGGAGAGAGCGAGAGAGAGAGATAGAGAGAGAGAGAGAGAGAGAGAGAGAGAGAGAGAGAGAGAAAGAGAAAGAGAGAGAGAGAGAGAAGAATTTTCAGATGTTGCAACAGCCAGTGCGCCTGCCTGTAGACTATCTCAGGGTGTCAGCTTTTTCATCGAAGGAATAAGTCACTAAGTAGAGACACTTGCAGGAAATTTTGGGAAATAGATCTACCAGAGGGCGGAAATTGCAGGTCTGAGTCTAGGCTTTGACGTGATCTTATATTCGAGTTCCTTATTTAACCAGTGGGTAAAGGGTCTCAAAACCAGAGCTTTGCTTGGTGTATGGGATCCTTTTTAATGCCAGTGGTTCGATGTCATGATGTTATACCGTAAACTATAAAACTGCAAAGATTGGCCAACAAAGCGCAGTTTTGATCTCTGTTTACATGATGGCTTTCAGGCTGGGCACGCAAAAAAGCACATTGTTTGTGTGGCCCACCTTAGTCTTGCGCATTACGTGTGCAAATTCTCTGTCTGTGGAGTCCTTACCGCAGACGCACTTCAAATTCTCACTTCCGTATCCCCAATTCTTATCACCAAATTAAATTAAACGATTTTAACGATCGGTATTTCTCCAGCGCTCGCGATAAATCGACACAAGTGTGTCTGAAATGTCAATGTCAAACCAACCTCAGTAGCAGCGAAACGGCGCAAAGGGCTGATTGCTTACTCAGCTAATCAAGAGATCAATGAAATCAGATCCCTCTGTTGAACATGTCAAACGGGCTGGATCAATGATCAGTGCTCTCACGGAGTGCGGTAATCTTGCGGTGCTCGTACAACCATGGCCACATGGTCCGATAGTACGGTAAGGACATTACACAGTGGCCACCGCACACCTGTTGCGCGCGTATCATCTCGCTGGAGTCAACACCTGTGCTGTTATCGGTCAAAATCATTCACAGCTGCCCGAAGGCGTCAACAGATAATGGGTGGTCGATGACCCTGCAGTGGATAATCAAAAGAATGGCGAGAGATCGCGTTTCACCGAATCTGACGCAATGTTTTGAACGACGATCAGGTAACGAGTCATCAACGAATACTTAACGATCTCATCAGGCGAGGGCAATCAGCCGTTAACAGAGCTGAATTGAACCGTAAAGGAAGGTTAGCCCGACAGGAGATGGTGATCGGGAAAGTAAAACGAGAATGCCCTCGGAGATCTTCACACTGATTAAGGATCTATTACCACTTTTGCCATTCAAGAATATTCTATTATTGTGACACGTATTCAATTTAACGATGTGCGTCAACTTCACTTGCATAAACTTCGCTATTCATTGGTTAGACCAGCGAGTGTTATCAGCAGACATGCTATTCTCACTGAAGACAGCAAAAGCTTCGTAAAAAATCTCATGAAAATTCAGTGAACAGTATTGTATATATTCGATCCTTTAAGAAAAACCCCAGATGGTTTTTTTTTTCTAAATTCTGAGGGTTAAAGGCAAAGGTGCAATAATTGAGAGACAATTACCGGTTAGACCATGTTAGAAATTCACAGCCATCGCAATTTCAAATCGATTCGAAATCAAGGCTCCTTTGACTTTGTTACCAAACCAATGATTCAGTTAGGTCTTGATAACTTAGTCTAGCTACACAATTAAGTCCAGATTTCGAATTAAATAAAGGCCCACAACGCAGACTAGTTTAAATTTTCAGAGGCCTGATGAAGAACTTGAATCCAGTCCAATATTTTAGATATCTGGAAAAAAAAATTGCGCATCGCCGTTCCAATCCAGGATTTAATCCTAGTCTGATCCGAGAGTTCAGATTTCTGTCGGAAAACGCAAATCACGGATTGTATTCCACGCGAGAATTATACCTACGAGGTTTAACGAACGGGAAGTTTCCTTCCAATGTTCCCCGGTCCATTCGCGCAGGCTTCCCTAGAAAATGAGTGTGTCTAATATTTCCTCCAGCGTTTCTTCATTACTTCATTAATCGATAAGGGAAAAAAGGTCTTGGTTACTATGGTAACCGCTTTCAGAGGAGGTGGAGATTTCAGTGAGGGTTGAATCTATATTTCAGTCAAAACCGAGTAGATGACATATGACAGTTATGAAGAGATTCGGGATAGAGGTTTTTGGAGGTCAACTGGGAGATTAGGGGGGAATATTTAATAGTGACAGCCACCCCGGTACTGATAGCTATAATTACTGTAATACTTCTGGATTATGAAGTTGGGATTGCTAGCAAGTAGAAGGGTGTGATGTAGAAGGAAAAATGGAGACAACAGTTTGCAACAGTTTGCAAACAAGAATTGTTACTGTATTAGATATCCCAGCACCATTACTACCACTACCACTACCATCATCAGCATCATCATCATTTAAACAATCAGAACAAACTCTAATGTTCCGTCTCATCAGCACTTGTTAAGAATTTCAAAACATCACCACCATCTTCCCAATAACAACAACAAAAGCAACAACATCTACCATCAGTACCTGTGTAGTGCACCAACATTTGTATAACTACAATTGCAACCACTTCTTCAGCTGCAACGACTTTTTCATCTACCACTTCTTCTATTTACTGCTACTGTAAGTTTTTCACCTTTTTTTCTATTTTATAACTGTGGCCTTGTCCCTGACAAACCACCCAGCTGACTCATTCTCCCTTCACGCTTTTTCTGAATGTTCCAAAATCCCCTGCAGACCGTGAAAGAGTCCACCAAATCTCTCCAGGGTTATATATTCCTTAAACTCGCATGCTGTGCTCATTACATGAAAGGCATTGGTGTCTGCTGACCAGCTGAGTCTTGGAGTAATGCTGGGAATAGTGTTCCAGTCGCGGAGCAGACGGGTACTCATTAGGGAGGAGGAACAATAGGGACATAGTGGTAGTTGAGGGGAGAGGGAAGCCATTCTGCGGTAAAAGTGCAAACACCATCGCTGTAAGTAAAAAAGATGATTATGTAGGGGTAATAAAACAGACCTGGCTGTTCAGCTGTCACAGGAGGCAGGTGGAGCCCACCTTAGGGAGGGTACAGATTTTTTTTTGTTTTTGGAAATACAGGCTCTCAGAGACCATTCTTGAATGATATACGCCATTGTCATACTCTATCTTTCCCCCTAGACACAAAGTGGCAGCCAGGACATATCACCTTGTACTGCTTTTCATGTGAAAGATGTTTGTGTTAAAGCTGTGGAACTGAGCATAGGAAGCTGCTGGTTCGAAGTCTATATATCCCAAAATGTATACTTGTGTGATTCGAGGGTTCCTGACCCAAGTGTGGCCCAAACGCCTTCAGAATGCCGTGAATAAGTAAATTACCGAAACTCTCCGCAATAGCGAACTTCCTTGACTATTGGACTACTTTTGATTTTCCTTACTAGTGGTACCCTTAGAGTATATAGGTCGACCTGTCTCTTGGGCACAGCTGTACGCGAAGTCTGATTTAGCCATCAGAAGCGAGGAGGCAAAGAAGATAACATTCTACATACTCCTTCAATTAGTCGCCTGACGGACCGTGGCGCCCATAGGGACTTGAAACCCGATTTTCGAACACGATCTGCCAGTGTTTAACGCATGTTTGTCTTGTTTTTGGGAAAGGTTATTTTAAAGTCTTCATTACCGGCTATGATTCTTGTTACTGTTGCTTTTGTTACCAATAATTGCACATCTGTTTATTGAGATATGAATTTATATATACATATTATGAAGAGACATACAGTTATAAAACAAACAGTCTAATGACCATTGCAAACCATGGTGGTCATGAAGAAGCCTTGTAGGATAAGTCGAAGAGGAAATGAAGACGGAGCGCTAGGATGATTAATGGTGATTAAAGCCATAACAAACATTTTAAATGTTGGTTTGAAAATCTGAATTTGTTGCTATCATTATTCCAGCCGTTGTGTTTGTAGCTGTGAAATGTCCGGGTTTCCATTTGTTTTGACATTTATAAGCAGAAACAGACAAAGAAAACAAAATGACAGCAGGACATGACCCAGATGTGATTCAATACCTTTATAATGTCAGAAAGTTAATGGGCCGAAACGCTTGCAAGACGGGATATCTTCCTCTGAAGATCTTCTGTTGTCATCCTCCCCAAGTAAGAGAACTTTCTATCCACCAAAACAATGTAGACTCTGACCTTGCTTTATTTTCCCAGTGGCTGTATGGTAACGGCGTTAGACTCAAGATCAAAAGGACGTGAAGTCCTCGATTTCTGACCACAGTCATGTTGTATGTGCCCTGAGAAAGCAATTCATTCACATTTTTCTTCGTCCATTCATTTGTAAAATAAATATGTGACTATAGGCAGTAGAAGATATTGTCAATCCTAGTGATGAAGGCCTGTAAATGGCAGCAGCACTGCATGCTCCTTAGGGATTTCAGAAAGTTCTAGAATGAACATGCCGACTGGGGTAATGATATTATTTTAAAGTGGCGGGCATATGCTTGTTTATGAGAGTTAAAAACCGCATTTAATTACTAACATTATCTGAACAGAGATATTTACATATTTAAGTGTCACTGCTGATGTATATTGTAAATGCCGATGTGGTTGTTCAGTCTGACTCAAGCTTTTCTTAGCTTGATTTAGTTCAGTTGCGCATGTCCCTGTTGTTGACTTAGCTGTTCCGCAATGCTGTATAACCTTCTGCATTCTCAGGCAGTTGTCTTTCTCCTGTCCTTCGCGAAGGTTTTTGCAGAATTGTGATTTGATTTTGGTGTCGCTAATACCTGTTCGTGATTTTATGCTTATATATTTTCAGGTTTTTTTTTACAAATCTCACTGATTTTTTCCTTTCTTACTGTTCCGTTGTCTCTCGAGATGTCTTGGGTAAAGGAAATCTTAAGATAACGAAAACGAAAAGCTAAACAAACAAAAAAAAAACAAAGCAAGAAGCTTAAAAACCCATATCAAGAAATATTACTCTCCTCTCTTGCTATTAATGCAAAAAAGCAGGAGATGGTTTCAGATTTCTGAAAATCAATTATCCATAAATGTCAAGCAAGGAGGAGGCAAGCCAGGGCATAGAAACAGTAAATATCTCTGACTGCTTGGCGAGATGATATTTTCTGTGGCTTCATTTACAGCCAAGAGTTCACGATTGTCTTCCAAGTGGTTTCACTCCGCTCTTCTCTGATCAATCAACAACAGGTCCGATACGTTGTTTTTCTAAATAACACTCATGTGGAAGTTTAAGAACACGTAGATCAAGGTAGATGTATCATCGAGATATGTTTTTAAAGCAAATTTGTTGTCGGGTAGAGAGCCATTTCCCCAAACTGTTTTGATAGTAAAGTAACATCGCCACTTGCTTACTTATATACTTAGTTATGTGCTTTATATATTCATTGATGTTAAATTCTAAAGTATTCTGACACTGTTTAATTGTTAGGTCTATTTAACTTTAGATAATAGAGTGACTGTTTCATTTCTTTCTTTACTAATTTATTTATCTACTTGTTTGTTTCTTTATTTATGTTTTAAAAGTATTTGGAACAATTACAGGAGTGCACAATGTTCACACACAGTCAGAGCCCCCCAAAAAAAAAACCAACAACATCTTCACTCTTAGGTGAGGCAGTGGTAAAGTCATTATGGCGTTTGTTTACTCATTAGAAATGTTTTAGTAACTTAAAGAAAAGAAACAAAATGACCTAATGAATATACAGAAGACCATTAGCACAGTAGAATAATAAAAAGATTCCTGGTATCGCTTTTTTTACCACTGGCACGGTTGGTAGGATGAATGAGAAACGAGAAGAGTTTTGACGTCCAGAACCATTCATACCTATCTTAACAAAAACAGACCAGACTAGCATACGGCCGACGCTTTCCAGCAAAACGTCCAATATTTTAGTTTTTGAAAAGGATAGTCCAAACAGGCGGGAAGATTGTTTAGCATCGAAGAAGAAGACCAGGAAGCAGATAACATCATAAATAAGAAGAAAAGAAACTTCAAGAAAACCGCAGTTCTGTCCCGGAAGTTGATGGATGGGGCGGCGGCGCATGCGAGTCTTACGGTGATCCCGGTGACCAGCAGGAACAAATGCTCTGCGCATGTCAGGGTCAATGATTGAAGGTCACGTGGGAATGGCAGTGGACGGCTCCTCGGGCCCATTTGTCCATTAATCAGTCCCAACCTAATTTAGATACTGTATTAATAATACATTACCGGGGTCCATCGGGCGCCCACTCTGTCCAAGCTTATTATAGGGGGAGTGAAAGAACGATTTAGGGCTGAAGATGGGCAGCCGCTACTCTCGCCGCCTTTTCCGTCTGTCGGTGTCTTCTCTTTAAAGCCATTAATTTTAAATGCAGAATGTGGAGATGTCTGGTCGTTTTCTCTTCCTTTTGGTGTCTGTGTTCAGGTTTGTTTGTTGAACATATCACTGAACTAAGATCCTCGTCATTTTATCAAGGTGCAAAAGTAAAGACAGTGAAAATAGGATTTTTATTTAACCTGTAAGGAATTGTATTACAATGCCACACAATGTTGTACTCGTACATCTCACCCAGAATACACACCAATATAGACGGTATACACAAAAATACATAAAATTACAAATTAAATCCACAACATAGGCATTGCCAGTCACCGCGGTGCAACGCCTTGGACTATTCAGCTGTAAAGCCAGGTAATCATTTATTCCTGAGTGGAGCGAGGAACAGTAGTCAAGTGTACTTCCCAAGGACATTACAAACCATCCGACTCGGGAGTTTAAACCACATTGCGCTCAACCGCGGGCGACATATGGTTACATAATTATATGATGTGTACCGATATGTATGTTTATATTAAAAATTAGATTTATAACATTGTATGGCATTTTAAACCAATTTTCCTACGGGTCAACGAAGTCCTATTTTTATTGTTTTGTTATTGTTGTGATTTTAGAACAGCTGTTAAGATATCTCTAATGATAAGTTTTAAGTTCATGGTTGATTACTTTGCCTTTGACCGAGAAACTGATAGCAGGCGGGGCTTTATCTTGCTTATCATTGCATATCTGGAACTTTCAGTAGGTATGCAAGGGCGGTTGATGCCCTCGACCTATCGGCAGTGCAGTCCCTGATTTTTTCTTAAGTTCACCTCAGTATGTTAGCTTGTGTAGAGTGCGCGTGTGTGTGTGTGCGTGTGTGTGTGCGTGCGTGCGTGTGTGTGTGTGTGTGTGTGTGTGTGTGTGTGTGTGTGTGTGTGTGCATGCATCCATCTGTCAGTTAGTCGGTTTGTCTGAGCGTTTGTCCCTGTGAATTTAATATCTGTGCTATCTCTCAAATTGTTCGTCTGTGTCAACCTAACTTTATATCTGTCTGTCCGACAGGTCAGCTGTTTTAATCCGTCTGTCTATCAGCTTATCTGCAAGCCATTACGTCAGTTTGTCTGCCTGTCTGGCAGTTGATCTGTGCCATTTTGATTGCTTATCAAGAGTATCCTATCTACCTTTTCGAGCGGCCTTTTGCCAACGGTTCATTAACTTCCACAATCAGTGCATTTCTTTAGACATTTCCTGCCTCATAATCACACCTCTTCCAAACTCGCTTCCAGATTGTTGGCTGAGGTATAAAAACTGATTCAAACAGAGGCGGAGCTAAAGTGAGCTTGGGGCTTTGGTTCAATCCCTTCAATCCCCCTTACCCAAACTGCGAAATAATCTGTAAACTGGGCGCTCCAACTCCCCCCCCCCCCC
>JAWQUT010000466.1:245133-258121 GCA_033807755.1 Ellobium chinense
TTTCCACACGTCCATCGCAGTAATCCCCAACACTCTTTTATAAGTCATCTCTATACGAATGCCCTCACCTCAGTCACCAGCGTGTCCACCTCCCTTCCTACCACCCACCCAGAGTACACTTTTCTAACGCTTCTGTGCATGGATGACACCAGTGACATAAGTATTCTTGGTGTTTGCTTCTATTTGGAGAGGAAAAAAAGGTGAGGAAGGGTGTGGAGGGGCAAGCACACTTACATACAGTTCTGTTCCCGATGCCCTTTTACTGCTATCACTTCTGATACGCCCCTGTACAAGGATGGCACTGACATAAGTATTCTTGGTGCTCGCTTCCATTTCCTTACCTCTCTCATTCTGAGTGGTGAGTGTATCTCTATCGTATTTGCTCATTCACACACCCCAGGAAAACATACATTCATATCTCAGAGCTCTCTCAGTGTAAGAGCTCGATAACCCTAGGGGTATCCAAACAAACCGAGCAAGCTGGCTATAACCAGGGGGCAAAGGGGGGAAAAGGGGGGAAAGAGAGGGGCATAGCAATACGTACAGACAGTCTTTACAAGCTGTTGTCCTCGATGCCCTCAGATGATTGCTCAAGTTGATATCCTGAAACGAACCGCAAGAAATGATTCTCTGTAAGAGTGTGAGTGTGTGTTTTCTTTTCTTTGGTCTATGTGTGAGGGTGGGCGGCTGACAGAGATGTATTAGGCTAAGGCATTCTGAGAACCTGGGCCTGAGTCTCTGATTTTGGGCTGTTCTCAGCCCCTCCCCTTACCCCGTCCCTTTTTCTGTATTCCTTTTTTTTTTTTTTTGGCTGTCATTCTTTATTTTTTTTTCTGTCATTCTTTTTTTGTTCATTTAGGGCGTATCCAGATCTTTAGCCCGGGGCTGCAGCCCATCCAGTTCCGCTATTAATCATACGCCTTTCTTTGATATTAGGGTAGAGAAATGATCTGCCTCAGAAGGGATGGAGGAAAAAGCGAAAAACAGGAGATGAAAAAAGAAGGGGAACTCGGATGGATGGATGGATGGATGGATGGATGGATGGATGGATGGATGGATGGATGGATGGATAAGACACATAATATTCTGAGATCTTAGGGATGGGAAAAGAACTAGGATCCTAAAATATTGGAAATGGAGGGAGATCTTAACAACTGATGGAGATCATGAAACTTTCAAATATGAATTTGAGGGGTGGGGTGGCAGAGGGGAGTGGGGATCTTGAAAATCATCAGTTCTTCGAGAACAAGAATAAGAGCGATTGCCGCTGATGATGATAATGGGGATTTTTTCCCCCCATGTCTCAAGTGTCTGTGTTCCTTGAAAGTAAAAAAAAAATGGGATGGATCTTCACTTTAATTATTCTGTGTATTGCATAGCATGTTAAACTGAAAGGAAATGGATGTGGGAGAGGCGTACGTGCAAGAAGAGTGGATATCAGCTCTTTTCATTCCTAATTACACACATCTTCTCCCCATCTTATCATTCCATGCCCTCCTTTCTTCTTTTTCTCATGTTATTTCACATGCTATTTCTCTCGCTCTCTTTATCTCTGTTAAGACTGATGATGTTTACCTCAGGCTGAGCATTCCTTGGATGCCAGTGGAAGTGAACTGTTTACTATAGTACTAGAAGAGTGCATTAAAACATCAAAAGCGCGAAGTCAGACTGACCAATTTATAGTGTGAAGGTTATGAGGTGCAAGTTAGTATTAGTTGATCTGGTCTAGATCTAGAGAGCAGAGTATTATGAATACAGATTTTATATTTCTTTGATGGCATGGCTGTACATCAAGATGTTGTCTTTTAGAACAAAAACAAAATGTTGTCATTGCCTGTGCTGTACATTGGACATAGGATACATAGGGGGTTCATTGGAGTTTCATCGAATAGTAATAACAATAATAGAAATAATAATAATAATATAAAAAACCATGCGGATTGTACACATTCGTTCTATAACCTTATAATGTAGTCCAAAGCAAACAAAAGACAGGAAGTTTAAACTGTGCCGTTGTAAGCAAGATCCTGCTGCATACATAGCTGCTGCAACTGTTCAGTTTGTAACTTCCGATGCGTATGCACAATTGCACATATTGTGGGTAGTCCTTTGATACATTCTACCAACATTCGGTATATCTCAGCCTCTAGCGAGGGCGCAAAGATTTAGTGATGGGCTGATGGGCAACGACCTTTGTCTGACTGCTCATGAATACATCGTGGTCAGAAATATGGTCAGATAGGTCATGGACTGACCCTAGAGACCTGAGACATACCCTTGGCTTGTCCTGTAAACACTCAACTAAACACCTCCTCGTGGTCTGTGGCGTCGCGGGCAACATTTCAAGCATTCCAAACTAGCGGAACTATTCAGGCATCTCAGAAAGTCTTGTGTCTTAGATACGCGAGGGTCAAACACTTTTCTTCCATCCGTAGCAGTCTGTATGTTTACACTTTGGTGCAACAGAAATACCTCGTAGGTACCCGACGCTGAGCGCCATCTGTCAGGCCCTGTGCGAAACAAAGATGGTTTAACGACTGTTGTATAGAGGAGATGATGGGTTTTCACCCCCGCTGTTTGGTCACGGTGTATGGAAGGAGGTTTATTATCTGATGTGGAAATTGGTTTTACTTCCCTGTGTTCTTTGCACTCGTCTAGACTGTGTTGTCATGAATCACGACAGTAAGAGAAGGTAGAGGGGAAAGCCCCCAGCGGTAAAACAGCAGTTTGGAGAACTTGAGGAAAATGAAAATCATTGTGTCGAAGTTTATGGCTTGACAGGCCCCACCACCAGAAGATATCAAGATTAAGGCATGAGGAAGTGTAATTATATTAAAGATAGCTGCGGAGCCAAAGCTTTCCTGCAAAATCATCAAATTGAGTTTTAGTTTCGTCCTGATATAAAAGATAATGATGATGTACTTGATAAGAGATTCATCATCCCAGAGATCGGAACTGCAAAGCGTTGGGGTTTCGAAGAAGTCCGAGCTGTAGACTAAACAGATCATAAAACCATAGCGTCTTCTTCTAGTTGTTCTGACGCCGGGAATACAGTGGACGATTTGAATTCCGGAATTTTCGCGGTTATAGCCACAATTCACGCCTTCTTCCTGCTCACTCTGCCTGGATTATATTTGTACTGAAGACATGGGTGGTCCGCTCACTTGCAAAACACAGTTCCATGTCATGGAGTATCGCGTACACCACACTGCATAAACAAGCTATAAACGACCCAGCACCGTTTTTACAGAGCTACGCTTTGTCATTGCCCTTGATGGAGAGATGTGGGCATTTCAGGGCGTTGTTGAAGTACCTGTACACGTGTAGAACTTCATGTTCCAGAAGTAGCCAAGATCCACGAAGACTCAGTCATCAGCTCGTTCCTCAGGAATGCTGGCCCGCGTGAGTTGAGGGCGTATAAATAGAGCCACTGTCATCGCCTGCAGCCTCCTTGCTAACGCCTCGTGGATAACATTTGTTATTCTGCTTTGCTCTGTGTGACATCCACGTGTTGTCTTGGATGTCTAGCTGCCAACCATTAAAGTTTGAAACGGATGCCGAAGCTCAGGTTATTTAAATTCGACTCAAACTTTGTCTGAATTGCTTTCGAAGTAAAGCACACTGGCTAATATGATTTGATTATGAAGGAGCTTTGCATTTCACAAAACATCGACTGTTCATTTCCAATTCGGCGAAACGTAACTGTAAATAGTAGCGTGACTGCGAAATAAAATCTCACTTTCGAAAGTTACGAGACATCGGCCAATAGAAGCCAGTGTAACAGATCTTTTCAGCCAATCCTATTCTTCGGGCAATAGGAAAAAAAGCGAAGGTTGTGGATGGCAGTGCTTGCAAAATAACAGAAAGTATTCTGTTGAGCAGTTCCTTTGCTGGTTTAGTGAGTCAAGATTACATAATGGGCAACTTACGCAAACATTTGTGTGTACTGCTCCTTATTTCAATATTGTTCATAAAGTAAACGCACTCTCTGTGATTTGCTGACGCCGATATCCTTGTCCTGAGACTAATATATCCGAAACTTATGCCCGCGTGCAAACCCTGTCCATTCCATATTCCACTTTCTCGGGCAGAAAGATCTTGCCTGTCTGAGAAGTTCTTTCTCAGGGCAACGCTTCAGCCAACTAAGCAGTAAGATTCTTGTAGCACGTGTTGTCAAGAACTCAGGGTAACACTGTGAAATCGCACAGTGAACAGTCTAGAGTGTTAAAGCACATGAAACAATTCCACGGAACTTCTGTCAGTGGAAGATCCAGAATAATGAATGCAAGAAAGTAAAAATTCGTCCTTTGTAGTGGCAGTTTTTAGTTTCTAAGGACGTAGCCTAATAATGCAATTATGATAACGGTTCTGTCTGCAAACAATGCCGTATGTCTTATGAATTATTTTTCAGATATACGACTGTGTTGATGAGGGCACTGATGTGATTCATAGCCAATCAAAGTGTTTTAGATCAAAGGAAGCTTGGGGCGCCATTTTGACATATCAGATTGCTGTATCGCTAGAAACTTAATTATCCATTTTGCCCAGTGGCTGCACAAAATGATTCAGGAAATAGATGACACGTTTCCATTTTCTTTGTCTTTGTCTGAAATTATCTTTTTCTTTCTCTTCATTTTTCCCCCTCCTTTTGGCTTTCTGGAGCACTCATTAAAAAAAAATGAATCCGAAAATTGGGCTGTATCCCACAACTGGTAAAATAACAATTAGAACTCAAATGTCATCTTACTCAGCGCTTAGCAACACCTGTCCTATCATTAACTTTTAATCATTAAAAAGAAGCTGATAATGTAAGCTAAATAGTGAGGAAGCGCAAACTCTCGGAATTCTTGGGAAGCAACTTGAGGTATTTTGAAATTCTTATTAGAGAATTAGGACATACTGCCTGAAAAGAACAGCGACAGGATATAAACGTACAGCTTAACAAAGATGTTCATTATTGGAATTCATATATAATAATATTAGGCCGGTGTTTCATCTCATTTCGAAGACCCAAGTGGATTCAGGCCATTGTCTTTATTCTACACGTATTTTAACAAAGAAAATAAAAATCTATTCAGTCCAGTTTATGTCAGTTCTGTCGTTACCCATGTCTCATCTCGGCCCAAAAAAATGAAATGGTTTTGGACAAAGAGTGGACAAAGCGTTATCGTCAGACAGCTCTCGCTCCCTCCTCGTGAATGTCGAACGAAATGCTTATCAGATATGGAGATGTGGAAACAAACAGGAGAGAGCTCATCTCCTCGCTCTGTGACAAGAAAGTGATGAAAAACTAGAATTGATGGCTTTATATCCTGGCCGGGAAGTTTATTTGATAATTCATGAAAAGCCGGTTATTCTGCGTATGATGTGTTTACGTTTCAGTCTGGTAGTAAAACATCTCACAGGGTGTTTTGAGAAAAACAAAACCCAAGGGAGTGAAATGAGGAATTGCTCACCTCTTGGGATATTCCATTAGACGTGTTAAGTAAATCGTGATGTAAACAAAGCTATTTATAGACACTCGGCATTTCTGTGCGCGCGGTCATCCAGGCTTCGCCAACCACAACTCCAGTAATCATTATTTACGCTTTCTAAATTTCCATTGTCAGAGAAATATAATTGGCCTATATCGTCTGTTAAATCGACTTTATTTGGCCGATGCTTCTTTTACTTTCATAAGAGAGAGCTGATCACGCCGTCATTCGATTATTAATATTTTGCTTAAACCGAATGTGAGCTGTATGGAGTTAATTACTTAAAACGGTCTATTTATTTGTGAACTGTTCCCCTAGATTCTGAGTTCGAGGTTCAACTGTAGACTCTTATAGGTAAAGGGATGAATACCTTCGGTCTAACTGATTCTTAGATTTAATGACAAGGGATCTTTGCATGGCATCCACCCTCTAATTTTGCCTGGCTTCGTCATTTTTCAGCATCATTCTAACTTTTCTAAAACAGAAAAAAAAATAGCAACGCTTTACTTATCTTGTTTCGTAGAGCGGCGACTTCTGAAGATTGAAGAAGCCACGAGGGGATAGAGCGGCAGGATGGAAACTTATTTCCTTTGGCAGGGATTCAATTCAAATTTTTATGCGAATTCTTCTATTTCTCTTCATTGTGTGTCCCCGCTGAATAACCTTGCGATTACTCATCCTCACCGTTAGTGGGAGCTAGATCTACATCGCGGGGTCGCTTTCAGTGGCGGAGATAGTAAGAAGAGGAAAAATGGGGGATACTAGAGCTCCTCCAACTTCATCTAACAAATGGGCTAATCTTTGCCAAAAGGGGTCCTGATGTATTTCTACTGTGTGAGTCACCTCCTCCTCCTCCTCCGGCCCCTTCCCCTCTCCCACACACACACACAAAACACGCACGCTCATACAGACACTTACTTTTTTTTCAGTACGCATCCAACACCCATCCCATCTCCCCCAACCGATCCACATCCCATCACAAACAGCTCGGCTACACCTCTGATTCATTTTTTCAAAAATTAATTTCCCCTTATATTATGTTTGTACAGGCTGCCCGCTAATGCGTTTCGATAAAAACTAATAGGTAAGAAGGGAATTTCTAATTCTGGTGAATTGTGATACCCAGGGAATTCTGGGCCTGTCGTTTGTGCGTTTGATAATATCACCAGGTTCAGGCAAGTCTGATAAAAATGTCACATGTTCTTGGCAGGTCTTCCTAATTTAGACCCACTGTTGTTGCGGATAGATTATTTGGAAATTTATCTGATAAATCGTAAGATAGAGGTCTTTTTGTTTGTCTTTTGTGCTTGTAATAAAAAGTTTACTAACGCATTGGCTCAGCATCGATGAAAAAATAACCCCGAGATAGCGTTTCTTGATTATGTCATTGCAGAAGGTAATAATACAATAATACAGTTTTCTAAATCATCACAATCTTGAAGTTCGTTTATCCTAAAAACCTGAATGTTCTTGATAATGCTTTGGTTTCACGTATCCTACGTCTGTATCAGATTTTGCTTTTTTTTTAAGTCACACACTTCACAGACTTGAACGTAAAATATGAAAACATTCTGCTTATAAATCTTAGGCTATAGACTAGGCCTGTGCACAATACTATTTAACTTTGTGCGGTGCGGCAACCGATGGAAACATCACTGCTGTTTGGGGAATTCCCAGTGAAATAATTACCGCCAGCGTGCAAAGTTAGATAGCTTTTTCTATACATCCTCCAAATCTTCACGATTTAAAGCAAAGGTTGGGTGATGGATCAGCTCCAGATAAACTTGGGAAAGTTAGCACCAACATACGAAGGCTTGTCTGGTAACATGATTTAAAAAAAAACAAAACAACACAAGCATTCTTCTTCCAGATATAGAGTGTTATCTAGTCACAAATTTAATTAAGATCAGATGTTTGACTGTATTCTAATGTAACTTCAGTGTTGATATATGACACACATTGCAAATTTACTCGTAGAACGGCTCAACTTTGGACACAGGTTGCATGTGTTTAGGAAGTTAACATTTTGCGTAACTGTACGACCTGTTTCCATCAACTCAAAAATGATAATGAGCTTGTGGTGTTTTGTTTGGCTGCTCACTTGCTGATATTGACACTGATACAAGACAGGTCTGTGGTATAGCTGGGCCGATCCCTCGTTTGGAAAGTCGGATCGGCTCGAGCTTTTCACAGCTCGGATCGCAGAGGTCGATCCTGCAAGACTTTTTTTTTAAGATCCAGGTCGAGTTTTTTAGATCGCCGTAATATACATTGACCTATGGGCTGATGCCGCAGTAGGGAAACCCTTACGCTACTGTACTTCTCTTCCTTCACCAAACATGTTAAAAATCCTTTCCTTTTGGTTTCTTAAGACAGATACGCGTTACGAGAGGGCATTATTGTTCTTTCAATCATCCGATATCATTTTATAAACTCTGAAATGGTTTTCACGGATTCCTACGCAAACACCTCGCACACATTCCTTCCTGTGCGGCTTCACTCATGCTCCCTGTTGTAAAGATTCTGCAACAATACATTTGATAACTCTGATAAACCTTGCACGATCACTTGTTTCTTAAGCCAGATAGCGACTTCAAAGATCGGAAGTAAGGATCGATCCTGAGCTCGATCCTCAAAACAGCAGTAAATTAATCGAGTCTGACGAAAAGATCGGCTCGGCTCCATGTTTTGATTCGGGCTGCCCAGCCTTAGCCAGTAGAATTGAGAGTCAGCTGCCTACGCTTGTCAGAGAAATCTTAGAAAACTGTATGCCGGGGTGTTGACTTCCAGACAAACATTTAGCCCCGCTGTCATCATGAAAATAAATAAATGCTTCGGTAATGAATGACGTTGAAGCTTCGCAAGAAGGAATGCATTTCTCAAATGTTTATTCGTGAAACCAGAGTACACTAGCATGCAAGGTCTTCAGGAAGTCATATTTCAATGGATGTAGCTAGGATTTAGTGTGACAACATCCCAAAACTTTCCAGTCTGTAATGGGTTTCTGCTCGTTAGTAACGTGTAAAAAAAACCCCAATGAATTAGAGGCTAGAGCATGGTAACCATAGCACCATAGCAACCAACACCATAGCAACCAACACCATAGCAATCAGCACCATAGCAACCAGCACCATAGCAACCAGTACCACAGCAACCAGTATACTTGTTTGATAAGGAAAGTTGAAAAGCCTCAAGACAAAAAAACTCCATCTCTGCTTAGGATCGAACCCAGGCCCTCTCAATTTGCAAGTTTAATACGCTTTCATTATACCACAGTGACACTAGACTAAAGTTGTGGATTTTTGTCCGAGAACAAGTGGCTCGAAATTGTAAGAAGCTAATTTGGTTTCTTTTCACTTTCTTCTCTCCCCTTGCCATATCCAGTTTTAATGTACGGTTCTGACACCTCTATGCTACTCTTTCATCACTAACCCTAACCCCCTTTTCCCCACCCTCTCCCTGTTCTGGTATACCTCTTCTCTCATCCTTAAATAATATTTGTGGTTTCAATACAGTAAATGCAATGTCTAGACTGGTTCACTACCCTTTCCATCCCCTTTTACATAATGAGGGCAAATTTTTTTACCTTTCTCCCACTGAAAATTTGTAGGCTGGAATTTAGAACCTGCAAGCCATTATTTTCTTTCTTCATTTTTTTGTCATTTTCATTCCATTCATAAATCTGTAGAACCTAAGCCAGACAGTCGTGGACTCCTGGCCAGCAGCCATAACTAGATGTAAAACTAGCCCAATTTTATCCTGTCAAGGGAAAGAAAGTTCAAGAAGATGTATAATGCACATCCATCGGAGACGTTGCAAAGGGATAGCTCTAGACTATTTAGGGGAAGAATATTGTAAAAATGATGGGGGAGAGAGAGGGGTGAGGATGAAAAAGGTGAGTGGAAGAGGGGTTGGTGGGGGAGGGGGGAGAGCAGAGGCAGACTGGTAATCGAGAGTAGCGCGTGCTTTAGTCAGATATCGATAATGAGTATTCTCGATATTGACCCTCCTCTTGAGTACTCACTCCCAAAAGCGGAGTTGGTTAATAACGTCGATACTGTCCTTTTACTTTAATTCACTTTTTTTCCTTCATTTGTATCTTTTTACACGATTTTTCTCCCGAAAGACCATGATTTTTCTCACATAACTCCAAACAGTCATAAAACATGATTGTTATGTTAATGCAAAACTTTAAAATTATCTGTTTAGATTAGAGCTTAATTGTGTTCCATTCATCCACATCCACCAGATCTTTATTTTGACCTCTGACCTCGGCAGCTAGATTACCTCATGAAATCGCAATATCGATATCGACGATACTGGAGCCATAAGTGCAGACGTTGGTAGATCTCTGAAAATATCGACTAAAGCATCAGTCCTACAACATGCTTGTGTTCAACACCCCCCGGTCTCTTCGAATCTCATTCTTCCACTTGCGCTACCTCCCCCNTTTTTTTTTTCCTTTTTTTTTTTACATGGACTACTTCTCCATTTTGTCCTTCTGTAACGAACGCCAAATTTCGGTTCCAAAATACAAAAAAAAAAAAATCCAGTCCAGACAATGGTGATCCATTGTATCACTGTTGATAATAACTTACGACATCGATTTTTCTCACGTAACCCGCTGTGTCTTCCGTAACAATAAGGCCTAACTGGAAAGCCGTAAACTGGCACTTCATTAGAGCACTGTCTTTTGGCAAGGATCAACGCACAGTGTCTACAGTGTACAACACTCCACCACCTGTCACTGCACCGCCTTGATTGTAATTTCGTAAAAGTGCAGGTTTTAGAATGACCCAAAATAAATCACATTCTGGACGATACGTATGTGAATTACGGTGCGTGCTGTAAGATGTAGAACAACCATGTGCTGTGACAATATTCATCTTCATCATACAATTACCTAATCACACATAGGACACACAGTCACATATTTCATCAATGTCTATAGATCCAGACCACTACAAATTCATAAGAACAAAGTGAAGGAATGCCGTAATTCATAATACCCATATATCGTCGAACAAGAACTATCTGTTATTTTAACTCGTCACCTTCTTGTCTTCTCCCCTTTTTCGTCAGTTCCATTTCGAGCTAGACTTTAAGCTCATTTCTTAGCCCCCTTGCGCCCCCCCCCCACTCCTCCCTATCTCCAGCCTAATCTTTTGCTCAACCTTTCTTACGTTACCCAACCCGCTCTTCTCTTCTCTAATACAAAAATGTTTCGCTAGATCTTCTAGTCTAGACATGTAAACTTTTCCTCGCCAGCCGATCTCTATTTACACTCTGAGAAGGAAAAAAAAAAAACTTATTCCGTGTAAGTGGCCCCTATCATCTTACCCGTGAAATGAAAACAAAAAACAGATATGAAATTTCCCTAAAAGCTTTGCTCTCTATCACATGAGGGCCGACAGTATTGTTGATGCTTCGTACTGTCATTTCCTTGTTGCCTTTTTCTTTTTTTCTCTACAAGGTGAATTGACTGGAGATGTAGTCTAGAGATTGCGGGTGATCTTTAGTTGTCTTTTCTCAAGTTACGGAACGGAAGCAAAGCAAAGGGAATGAAAAGGCTAAGTTACATATTGCTCAGCATCCCCCCTCCCTCCCGCTCACTTAACTTTCTGTACAAGAAAATTCGTTAACTGAACATACTTTATAGTTCTGAGGCCAAGTGCTTAAAGTCAAAATATTATTGTGTATTGATGAGTGCAAAAACCGGAGAATTCAATCTGTATAAGCTATAAAAAGAACCCGTAGCTCAGCTTTAGGCAACCAACCAACCAACCAACCAACCAACCAACCAACCAACCAACCAACCAACCAACCATCCATCCATCCATCCATTCACTCATCAATCAATCAATCAGTCAATCAATTAATCAATCAGTCAATCAATCTTCATCCTTCCCTTGACACATGTCAGCTCGCCCCAGCCAATCTCACTGCACCTGACGCTGTACCGCGCCCTATCTCAGACGTCATAGCGCGGACAGATTTCAGGAATCGTTAGATCTCAAATTTCACGAACAAATAAACAGCGCAGACAAGACATTGGAGTCGCGAAATCGCGGGTTTAAACCTCTCTCTAATTACCACCAGCGTTACGTATGTTTGGTAAGAAAACAAACTGAAAATTTCTCAGTTTCTTCAAGGGAAAATATTTCGTGGTTACGCGTACACGTTTTTTTTTTCTATTTTCTACTCTTGAAAGCTTGAAAAACGAATAGTCTAATTTAGTCTTTTGCCAGCATCCGTAGTTGTGTTTGTAATGTAGAATGAATGCTAGGAGAAAGAGAGAGGGAAAGAGAAAAAGACAGAGAGGGATGAAGAGAGAGAGAGAGAGAGAGAGATGAAGAGAGAGAGAGAGACAGAGTAAGTGAGAGGCCACATAAAAAGAAAACAAAAACAAAGGAGGCAAAGAATAACAGTAACAGCAGTGGCGAGAGTGAGAAATAGCAGAAGGAGAAGAGAGAGAGACTGAAAAGGAAAAGAAGAGGACGGACATGAAAAAGTGGAAGAAAAGAGGGGAAAATGGAAGACAGAGGAGGAGGGCATGAAAATCAACAGAAAAATACGAGAGCTGGAGCTGAAAGGATAAGCGAAAAATTGTAATCCAGGAACGATTATTCAAGCATGAAATGAATTCGCTGGTTCTGTGTTATATTAGGAAATGTCACGGATGAATCGAGGAAGAACAAGAAGAGAGAGAAGAAATACGTCATGGAAAAGAAAGATGAGACAATAGAGGAAGACAAGGCAGATAGCATCTTTCATGCAACTTTTCGATGATGCACAGGCCTTGAATCAGTAAGTGAAACTTATTACACTCTTTTCAACTAAACTGCCAATGCCTTTTCAATATTTGAACATAGAAACGTATTAGTTCTTATCAATCCTATCATGGGGGGAAAACGTTAAAAGCTTTTCCTCAACTTCGTCACCCTTGAAATGACCTTGAATGATAAAATCCGAGATGTCATCCGGCCTAACAGTTTAGCAGATCTCGTCAGGGATCTGGCTGTCAGCCATTAACCTGCATGTGCCATGACGCTCGTTTTCTATGACTTTCGAGACTAAGCGATTGCAGCATTGTGGTTGAAAATGTGTGCAGCTAAGATGGGATACTGTGTATATGAGCTTTATCATGTGCAGTGTGAAACGTTTAGGCATTCTGTTGAGTTCATGAATAAAGAAAATAAACTGAACTCAACAGTTTTGTGCTATCAGTTCGTCCAGTGCCATGAGTGTGCTCGGATCTAAAACTCCTGAACATCTCTAATATTAAACAGAGGTCCGAGCCAGCGAGTCTGGCATGTGTTTTTAGGGCCCGATAGCCTTTCACTTCATCAAATATTTACACCAACCAAGGTCTTCCTGCCGCTGATATGTATCAGAGACGTAGCTGATGTTGCTCTTCCGCCAGTCTGCTGTCTGTCTTTCTCAGAACATTTTGCATACAGCCCGTCAATCTTTGCTCTTTCAGTTTTTCAGTTTCTGCTCCCCCCCCCCCCCCC
>JAWQUT010000466.1:274694-295064 GCA_033807755.1 Ellobium chinense
TAATATTGACAGAAGCCTGTCAGGGCACGGGTTAGGGCAGATCCATCCTGCTGGCTTTGAAGATGAGCTTTGTCTTCAACCATGCACGTCCATTCCATTTATTCTCATTGTCACTTCATACAGATAAGTCAGCTTCGCTTAATCGCAATCCGATTAATTGTCACTTCCCCTTACTCGTATGTCTTATATCAGAATACAGTATTATCTATGGAAAAGTCACAGAACAGTCCCAACTCCATTTAATCTCAAGTTCTTCCCTGCTCTTGAGGAGTTTGCAATTAAACTGCATCGACGATTTACGCACTCAACTCCAAAGAGTTTTTCATGGAATTCAGGCCAAGGGCAACTGTGGCCATTCGTTTGTGTTTTTAGGTTAATGTATTACAGTATATGGATTTACTGCTGCTATAGTTGAATGAGACAGTACTAGATCTAGATCTGAGATTTTTAACTTGCCGTCATAGATTGCGACGGACAGATGAATGATGTCAGATGACAGATGATTTGCCCAGAGATTTTGGATAACGCGAGAAAGCATAGACTTTAATGTTCCCTATCATCGGAGAATAAAAACATTAGATAAGACAGTACTAGATCTAGACCTGAGATTTCATCAGAGTTTTTGGATCACGCGAGAGTTTTAAGGAAACATAGACTTTACTGTTCCCTGTCATTGGGGAATAGAAACATTAGATAGGACAGAACTAGATTTAGATCTGATATTATTTTACATGCTGTCACAGGTTGCAACGGGCAGGAGTATGATGTCAGATGACAGATGGCATATGATCGGGCCGCAGATTTTGGATTACGTGAAAGTTATAAGGAAGCACAGACTGAAATATAATTACAGTATCATGTTATAGGCGAATAAAGACATTAGCAGTACAGACTGCTAATTATCGTCCTTCTTCTAACATATGCATGCGCATTTGTACCAAGAGTATCTGAACTTGATAAAGTTATTATTCTTGGTATTGTTATTGCTAAGCTAGTTTCAACTGTATATCAACAATCAAGTGCACGTCAGCCATGCTGCAAGTGAATGGCGTCAGATAACTGATGACAGATTACTAGGGCAGCCTCAGCCTAAGACATGCCGTGACATCAATGTTCCAATCCACATGGTCTTTAACTGAACATCTTCCTTCCTGCTAATTCAAAGGCCAGAGAGAAAGAGCTGCCTAGACAGGACGGTTAAAAAGCAAAATTGAACCGTTACAAAAGAATAAACCGGAAGAAAAGGCTTTGCTAAGATAGATTTAGCTGCAGTCAAGAATCAAGGTAAAGTCTAGCCACACAGTAAGCGAATGACGTCAGATGAATGGTGACAAATGACTAAGCTAACAAGCGCCACAGACATACACTGACAGCCAATGTTCAGAATAGATCCACAAGGTCTTTAACCTTCTCTCCAGCTAGATGAAAGGGCAGGAAGAAAGATCGCCTGGGGACATGTAAAAAAGCATTTAAGCTTCATTCACCCCGTCAAACTCCATGAGTCACCCTGTGAAGCAAACAAGGCAGCTTCGTGCCTTCAGTCTTCCAGTGTCATTTCTTCTTCCTTCTTCCAGGATGATTTGCCGCTACCTCCTGTAGATCCTTCTGCGCACATTACAGAACTATAATTATTATTCTAATCTATTATTCCAGTAGTGTTTCACTCATCTGAACTCCATTTACCTAGCATAGTTGTGAGGAAAATAATGATACAGATACATGACAGTCTGGCCTTGTGTCTTCTTCTCTCTCTCCCGTCCCACCCCAGATTCAGGGAACCGGCCTTGCAAGTGCATGGCTTATGTAAAGACGGAAATCCGATCTAATGATTTAATGGGTTGGAACAAACTAGGATTAAGAATAAAATCGTAAAGTTAAATCGGAAACAGCATTCGAAGGAGCTTATGCTGGGCCTAAAATCGAAACATCACCTGCAGGCTAATAACCTTGAAGTCTTTCTTGTTGTTCTTGTTGCTGCTGTTGCTGTTGCTGCTGCTGTTGTCGTTGTTGTTGCTGCTGCTGCTGTTGCTGCTGCTGTTGTTGTTGTTGTTGATGATGATCATCACCATCATTGGGCTCTAGTCTCTGTCCCCTAGTGCAAGGTGGCACTAGTGGGAACTGTCTTCTTTTAACCTCTGTAAGATCTCGCTTTGGTCGTGTCACTGAATGGTCCTTATCTTATTGATATGTCTTCTCGATGACCTCATTCACTTCTTCCACATCATTCTCCCCATCCTCCTCACCTTCCACACCGTGGTCATCTCAGAATTCACGGATTGAAAATCTTCCAAGCTTCCTCCTCTAACCTGCGTACATTATCGGTTTTTACTTCAAGTTCCCCCGTAATTATCTAGATTGGCCTTCGTGGTTTTCTAATAGCCACGTATCCTCTTACCCCGCCAGCCATTAGCTTAATAGGCGCCCGAGCCTCGCCACAGCGTGGTGCAACATCCACGTATCAAAACAACATGCATTATGGATTGTCTCTCGTGTCGAATGTCTTGGCGGCTAGTCGTGTACGAGGGGCGATTCTAATATTTTTGCTCAAATTGTTGTTTATACATTTTGCATAATATTGTGTGACGTCAATTTGGTCTAGAATTATGGTGATCTTTATCTCCTCTTTTTTTTCCGACTGTATCTTTCATAGTTTTGACCTATTCATACAAAAGACAGTTCTTATTGGTCAACTTCAATAAAGCTTACTTCTGGTTTAAGCATAAAAATGGTGGGACTACGTCATCAAATCTGGCTTCCAAAAGTAAAAAGACGAATCAGCCAATAAAAAGCCAAGGCAAATGACCATAATATGCGCCAACCATATTCCCATGACAGTGGAAAAAAGTGGAAAGCACAAGTAGAGGTTGCTGGAAATGTGGTGTGCGATACCTGGGTGACTGCGCATGTTATAATAACTGAGAGTGAAATTGGTCCGAGGCATGTGAAACTCCTCAAGTGTTGCTGGTTATTTGTTGTTGTTTTTTTCCATTCTAGCTTTGTCGTACATAGCTTGTCTTGTCTCATTTAACAAAAGGGTTTGAAATTATTGATGTGTATCCTCAGTGAAATTACCCACTACAAACTCAGCCCTTTTTCAAAGTTGATATTTGTTCTGTAGTCGCTGACAAGTCAGTGTAGGCGTACTATCATGATCGTGGAACTAACAGTCCAAGCATGATATATGGGTGGACTAATTATTTCTTTTTCAGTACTGTGCTGTTAGAAATCCTCCATGAATGGATGGATGGATGGATGGATGGATGGATGGATGGATGGATGGATGGATGGATGGATGGATGGATGGATGGATGGATGTTTGGATGGATGGATGGTTGGTTGGATGGATGGATGGATGGATGGATGGATGGATGGATGGATGAACAGAAGAACATGCTTATAACCAGAGACGAATTTAGGATCTGTAATTTAGAATCTGTCGGGCACAAAAAAGTTGCTGGATCTTCTTTCATCCCATAATATGGCAATGGTTGGGGGGCAAACTTTACCACAGCAGCAGATTTTAGTGGTAAAAATGAACATTTGTCAAACATCTTTCCAGTCTCCCTCCTTTTTTTTTTTTTTGGCCCTCGGCACTTCTCCCCTCCCCCTCCCCCACAAGCGCGGGGCACTAGGCACGTGCTCATCATGCTCATGTCTAAATCCACCACTGTCCATAACACCATGTCGTAACCACTCACCATTCACACCAGCCTGTGATAATAATGAACCAATTATTAGGTCTATATACACTATACAGTAACGACAATGTAGTTTGATCGAGACATGCCATGCATCATAAAGCTTCACGTAACTAGATCGCGGCCATAAATGCATGGAATGTCTGCAATCATGTAGTATTGACGGAATCTTGCTCCACACAGCGGTTATCGACGGATGTCTGTCTGTGCGTAAGTCAATAAAACATGCGATGCCTCGGGCGTGACCAAAACAGGCGGCTTGTATTTTATGACATTGTTTATTTTCTGTGTAAAAATTAAGTAGTTGGAGGGAAAAATAGCACACAGACAGATTTAGTTTAGACAAAGTCAGGGCCGTAAGACCATGTCCATAGCGCCTTCATATAGACTTTCCTCCTTTCAGTGTTAAATTTTGCTCCTTCGCCGGACGAAAATCTAGTGTAGTTAACATCATTGATATCGACGCAATAAGTATGGCTATAGCGCCCAGGAAACCAGGAAACTGGGGCTTCATCATAGAATCTACAGACGAGTTGGGCGAATGGGGTCCATGGGGTGGTAACTACGGGTCTGGTCAAAACTTCTTTCCAAAATACTAGAGAATAAATCTATTTCACACGTATAGCACACAATCGGTGTTTGCGCATCTTCAAGGAAGACAAAAAAAATGAAATTCGCCTGGAATTTTGAGTGGTAAATGGCCCTCATAGGACCCGCTCAGCGCAGATAGGACCCGCTCAGCGCAGATTTGACTTGTTGAAATGAACAAGAGATTGAATAACAAATACCACCAAGAAACTGGGCCAAAATATCAAGTGCACCATTCATCATAACATTCANCCTTCCCTCTCCCCTCGTGCGTGCACAAACTGCCTCACTTGTAAGTCAAACGAAGCCCTTAAGAAACGCCAGTTATTAAATAAACAGAAGGTAGATTTTGCTTGTCTCCCGTTGCTCAACAAATACAAAGTACTCGTGTACTGTAACGACAGTTAGCACGTGCCAGGTAAGGTAGGGCTGAAGACTCACCCAGTACTCATACACAAGTAAAATATCTGTTAAGTCATTATCAAGAAAATAATAAGTGTACCAGGTTCTGAGATCTGGTAACAGGGTAGAAAGCCAAGACCTAGAAGTTCATGTACTTAACTAGCCTGCAAACTAATTACAATGCACCGGTCTTAAATCCCTTACTTTATATACAAAATCTCAGGAACTCGGAATTATGATCATATTCTTGGAATTTGAGTCTGGGAGGTCCTACTGTTTTTCACAATCTTCCCCCGGCACCAGATTGTGCTTCTGAGTGGCCCCCAGTATTTCAGCTCTGTAGTCCGCACAATCCGGAGGATCTGTGTGGGTTCGAAACCGTGGATTATCACAGACGTCCGCAAAATGCGGCATAACACTTTGTGAACAGTCTGGATGTTTAATGCGGCATAATACTTTGTGAACAGTCTGGATGTTTATCGTATTCTTTTGACAATTAATTTGTTAGTGATAACTCATGTGTGCAAGTTTCTCCGCACATCAAGGGGCTTTTACACGTTTATTATGACAAGAAAATGATGATCTCCCAGTGGATACATTATTGCATTCTCAGATAGTGAAGGTTACCGCGTTTTGCTATGTAGTTCTTCACATCAACATGCTAGTGATTGTATACTATCACAGAAGAAATGACGAATGGCTTGGGTGAAAGTAAAGAAAGATAATAGAGGGGTTACCGCGTTTTGCTATGTTAGACTCACAAATTTTAATGGTGACAGTTGGTCTAAGAAGAATCGATCCCCCGAACACAAGCGGCAGAAATGAGAAAATAGCAAAAACAGATAATAAATATGTCCAAAAACCTATATCACTCTGCTACAACGATTGGAAAATTAATCTCTTACTTTCACCCTTTGCCTTCATTTCTCATAATATTTCTAAATGACATTTAGCCCATGTCTTGCATTCACTGCATGCTGTTAACCTTTTTGTTGCATTTTGTGTAATGATGTATATGACTATAGCTGCCTAATGAGACGAGAAAAGGGCAAAGTATCAGGATAAACGCGACATACTCTCTGGCGTCCAGTTATCGCATGGATTTAGCCAGTAGAGAGCGTTTGTTCCCATGTTCGGATCTTTTACGAAGCGATTTGCCAGAAACAGGCATGAGCATAATTATGACATTATCTGGTTTTACGATCATACTGTATGCTAACAACTAGACGTGGAATTCACAGCTAATTCTAATTTGTAATGAGCAATATGTCGAAATGCCCAAGACGTTCCACTATTAAGAACATCCCTTCTCTGCTTTAACGGCCCGTATTACATTCCAACTTGAAAATAATAGGCCTTTAGTCTTTGCTAGCGTATGTTTCACGTATGCCATTGTATTAAATGTGCATTAGAGTGTTCATTTTACATCTATACATTTGCTCATACATATTACGATCCCTGAACGAACAGATGTATTGGTATTGCTTCCAGACCTTACTGGAGTAAATTTGAAGAAATGAAGACCAGCTTTACCAGTGTAAATATACATGTGGAACCAGAGGCCACAGAGGGTCGGTTCAAGTCATTGCAGTAGTAAATCGGTGTAAAACGCCAGTAAAGTAAGCTTCTTAGAGTTCCTATAAAAATAGATACGAATCGCTTAAGAAACGGTGAATATTGCCTGCTGTTATGGAACGTCTACGTTAGACTATCGTACGTTTCATCAGTTCAGTGCGAAACAACAGATGTAAAAATGTAATTTCAAGATGAAACCGCACTATTGACATCTTCTGGTCTGCTTGATTTAGCGCATTGTCGCGCTGGAAGAAGACTGAAGGTAAAGTGGTTTCACTTTTACCTGATGTGCTTTGCGACTGCGTGTTCAAGGCTATCCGGAAGCCATCTTACGCTCGGTGTGTGCCATATGGTACAACTAAGCCTAACGAGGCTATCACGAAGGGTTAACATGCTTCATTAAAGAACGCTCGTGAAGTGGATGTAACGTCAAGTGTATTTTTAGCCGCACTCGCCGGTTCTGGGGGATAAACGAATTCAGATTTTTATGAAGACATCAGGTGGAGGTAATCCTGACGGCCGGAACAGCTTAACCGGAAGTGGCTTAAAGATTATGAGGTCTGCATGTGACATATTCCTGGTGTTTTACGATGAGCTCTGCAAGGGCTTAATGCTCCAGTTGCATGTGCGGCTTAGCGCAGAGTCAGATTTTCCTTTTTGATCATCAGATGCAAGGGAATGGCATTACTGTGCTTTGCATTAACGAAATTCATATATTGATTAATATTTAATACGGTGTTTTAATCCATTATCTCTATGACATGTGACGTAACCCCCTCGTCAAATTAATGGAGCTGGTTGAGATTTCACAGAGCTATAAAGAAATTTCGACAACGACGACCATGTTCTGTAGACGATGATAATATATGATCAGCAAGGTGATCCGCCATTTCTTCCGGAGAGTCACTGATTATGTAGACTTTTACAGAAAACCTACGATAATGTCTTTTAAGATTACCTTATAGCCTGGGTATAAGTCGACCTGGGAGGACGACATTATGGGACTCTCTGTCAAGCTGTTAGTTTATACTCACTCCTCTTAACGAACTGACCGAACGTGTGGCGCCAATAGTTTTCTTTCTTCTTATCCACTCCAGTCTTCTGAAAATATGGCGGGAGCTTTAGTTTGAATAAAGGCGAGTCCAGTAGAACAAACTTCACGAACTTGAATTTCAAGAACAAGAAACTGAATTCGTAAGCATAAGATATATCGGGAAAAAAAAACAACTGAGCAGGATGCTGTGCATCGAGTGGACGAACATTTTGAGTAAGTTAGATTCGAACTCGTGAATTTCTACTGCGTGTACGGTAATGAACATCCCAGGCAGTTCCAGCTACCACTTATGAAATATTGCTAGTTTCCTGTCGTCTGGTTTACCTTACATGCGGGAGCTGCGTCCAGGTGTGCCCATATGGATCAGGTATGGTTCGTTAAACCAGCTGGCGGCGGATGGGGAACAGGTACAGTCGGGAGTGAGACAGGCTGGAGGATATGGGAAACGAAAATACTTAGAGGAAAGACGGAACGCGAATTTAGAGATAACTTATTATGTTACGGTCTCGGGTCGGGTTTATTTAATTCGCGTGGAAGAGGTTTTGGATTGCCAATAGTGGAGGATCTGCGCGAGTTTACCTTCGATTCCAGATAATCGCAGAACTTAGAGCCCGCAGTGGAAATATGGCATCGTGGAAATTATCATAGTCTGGTTTCGAGCACTAATTTTCGACAATATACACATCAGTTGGCCATCTTAGAAACACAGTGGAACGATTAGTGTTAAAATTATGATTAGAACAGATGGTTTGCTGGCATCAACAGCCTGTTTGACTTAACCACCCACTTCTTGAGCCAATAAACAATTTCCTTTCAAGTCGCCAATTAGAACACCACCAATCACTCAGGCTTCTTTGATAGTTACTATATCTATTTAGCTTATAGTAGACATTTATTTAAAGTACTAAAACGTTATCATTTTACCACAATGATAAATAAATTCATTTTATCATGAAAACTGTGCCTTTGTCCATACTCATCGAATTTTAAAGAAGAGAGGAAGGGTTGATTACTCAATTTTTAAAAATCAGAATAAGGTGCGGTTATTTCCACAGTTCATATGTGTCATTCTATTCTTCAGAATCTGTCAAACTTACAGATGTTTATGACTACAATACATAAGACTCTGATAAACCCCTATAACTTCCAGTCAGGAGTGTACAACTGTTTTGCAACCAATTTAATATTAATTTTCAGTCTTCAACTGGACTCCTTCCAACAGAGCGCGCTCACTGGTCATAAAAGCTCGTCCGGCGGTCGGTATTACATGTATTCCAGGCAAACCCCGTTCTTTTTTCCCCTGACATTGAGGATCTCTTAACACGAGGGTGATATGCCCTCGTCGTGAGATTGCTTTGACCTCGTTGCTGGTGTTTCTTATGGACAAGCAATTTGTGAATGCAAAATAGGAAGCCAGATCAATTCCTTTTCCGAGTATTATACGTCATGCACAGACATAAGGCCGTAACTGCCTTTTCAGAAAATTCCCTCCCCCAAACCCTCTTTCATTGACACACACACTCAGCAGGTGTTTGAACAACGACAGTGACAATATTTTATGGAGCTTATTTAAAAGTACATATTATTATTATTGTGGATGTTATACAATCGTCATGTAAACAACAAACTTTGAAGTGGATTACAGCATTGTTGCATTACACCCACGATATTAGGATAATATTGCATTACATCTTTAATGGAAAAGAGCTTACAGCACTCCCACACACATCCGACACACTACAAACAAACTCGGGACGGCAAACATGATAATATGATGTAAGCAATGAAATTGTGTCACAGCACCCTGGTCTCATGTCCCCAGCCCCGAGTAGTGTGAGACTATTTTTAGCATTTTCTACTTTACTAGTGCTTTCCACTTTGTGCTCTGGAGCTCGAGCATTCCCATTTTCCACGCCCGCCACCCAACGTTCCAACACTCCCTCCCCTCCCCCTGCCATGGTTTTAGGGAAGTGTGCGGGATTGGCAGTAACAGGCCCGGGCTGAATGACAAAATTATCCTCCATATCGACTGAGGATAAATACGTTTATAAATATCTCCGGCTTCATCAGGTCACGAGGAAACTTTTATACCGTAGATTTTTTCCTTCTTTTCTGCATTCCAATGCTTGTCGATTTGCGACACTAGCTGTCCTGAATTGTACAGCATTCCCAGTTCAGCTGTATTCCAAGAGGATGATGAACATTAGAAAATTGTAGTCATGGATAACATTGACGGGTAGTTCCACTGATGTTGTTGTACAGGGCTTAGCATGAAAACTAGGTTGCAAATTCATTGTATAGGGAATACCAGCAGGGAATACATCGACTTTGATGAGCTATACACTCATGCCTGCAAGCAAAAGTTCAAATCAATTTTGAGTGACTGCTCGCACCCCCTATTCCATCAGATAATCCGATCTCAAAGAAGTAGACGGATACTATTCTTTAAAACTCACAGAGAGCGATACAGGCGATCTTCTTTGCCATCAGCCATTCGCCTTAACAGTGTTTCTTAATGTGGTATGCTTGTACGTAAAGCGTGGTGTGCAGGGGTGGGTAAAGGTGCAGGGATGTGTGTGTATGAGTGAACATTATTAATCTGTTTGTATTTTTCATTGTATTGTTATAAATGCTGTGAAAACGAATTTCCAAATCTGGATAATAAAGGTTTATCTTATCTTATCTTATCTTATCTTATNTAGTGCTTTCCACTTTGTGCTCTGGAGCTCGAGCATTCCCATTTTCCACGCCCGCCACCCAACGTTCCAACACTCCCTCCCCTCCCCCTGCCATGGTTTTAGGGAAGTGTGCGGGATTGGCAGTAACAGGCCCGGGCTGAATGACAAAATTATCCTCCATATCGACTGAGGATAAATACGTTTATAATTAATATCTCCGGCTTCATCAGGTCACGAGGAAACGTTTATACCGTAGATTTTTTTCTTCTTTTCTGCATTCCGATGTTTGTCGATTTGCGAAACTAGCTGTGCTGAAATGTATAGCATTCCCAGTTCAGTTGTATTCCAAGGGGATGATCCACATTAGAAAATTGTTGTCATGGATAACATTGACGGGTAGTTCCAATGATGTTGTTGTATAGGGCTTAGCATGAAAACCAGGTTGCAAATTCATTGTGTAGACTGATGGTCAACTTGCATTGTTGTAATTTAGACTACTTGTTAATGTCATAGCAGCAAATTCATCTGATGATAGTAATAGATATGGCTGTGCCAAATCTGGTTCCAGTATGAAATCACGGGCAATACAAGCTGTGAACTACCAGCATTCTCTTGGCCTAGTCTTATATTACCTCCGCTCTTTTGTTGGCTGTTTATGGCACAAGTAAAACAAGAGATTTCATGAAAAGAAATGTCATACTGAAATATGAAATCAGTTTTCGTTCAAACGCCTTTATATCTTGCTTAAACCAACGCCCACTGTATTAAAATAATATAATAGAGCTTTCTTTAAATTAGAGATTTGCGTCTTTGAAACATGAGTGGTTCCACAAGGAGACAGGAGATATAGAAAACATTAGTCCAAAAATGCTCTCGAAACATTACACTTTTAATGTATTACTTGTCTAGAATATTAATTTAATGCTGATAGAAGAGCGAAATATGATTAAGTAATTGTACTAAAGATTTATTTCAAAGTGAAAATAAGCTACCTCAGAAGTATAAAAGGTCGATTAATATTTCAGAATGAGTGATGTTGGTTAAATCCTATATTTGCTCTCTCAAGCCCACTGTGCTCCATTTCGCCGTAATTTAAACCTTTCTCTACCCTTCCTTCTTTGCTAAACCACGACAAACGCTCACTCACTTACGGCGAAATTGAGTTTTTCCCTGAGGCCACACATGTATACGTAATTAGCACAATATTAGTGCTTTTGTCGCAAGGAAATGGCGCATGAAACCCTGGTGACCAGGAACCAAAGGGAGGCTATCCGATGACTATTAGCGCGTAATCAAACACAGTCGCCCAGCGGAAAACGAGAGAAACGCTTTAAGCATTTCATGTACACGACACAAGTATTATTTTCCTATGAAATATTCATAAATATAGTAGCCGAGACGGAGTTTTCTCCCTTTAGTGGGGACCGTAAGAGCTGATATTCTGTGTTTGCCGAGGCGGGTCTGGTATTTGTGTGAGGGCGTCAAGTATTTGGAGTGGAGTTAGTCCTTGACGCTGTGTCGATGAAGAGTCGGTAATAATTCATGATTAGTCGTATTTAATATCGAAAGATTGCTGTGCTTATTGCGAGCACATTTGTAGGTGAACCAAAATAACGTCGACGTAGTATTCATCATTATCATCATTAAAATCATCATTATCATCATCATCATCATCCTTGTCAATTACACACTGATACGAAATGAACAGCGAAAGTTCTGAGTTATAAACCTTATGTCTGAGCATAAAAGGGATATTTTTTATTCTACTTGACCTCTCTTCTTTCTTTCTTTCTTTCTTTCTTTCTTTCTTTCTTTCTTTCTTTCTTTCTTTCTTCCCCACTTCCTCCCTCTCTCTGTCTCTCTTCCTGTTTGTCACAGTTTGCGCATATCTGTTATGTAACTACAAAATGCCCAATCAAGGAGATTGAATTGAGTCTTTACTGCCGTATCGCGGCAGATACACTGTTCACCAGCTGCCCGTCCCATTTCCGATTTGACAGCCACATCCCCATCATCTTTGTCGTCATCCTTCTAGCTTTGTGATCATCCAGTCATTGTCATCATCATTATCCAGTAACAACGACAGGGACGAGACAGTAACGACCGCAGCAACAAAGCCACCCACAGCAACACAAAGACACACCACTGACAGGCGGCCGAAGGTCTGCCACAAAGGCATAGCGGTAGACCAGTCTTGTCCGTGGAATTCACTTAATAGCAACAGCGCAGGAGCATGAGCACTGTTGCGATTAAGCAGAGAGTGCTATTAAACGAAGCCGTTAGGTTTTCAGGCTATGAAATTTATTTATTGCATCAAGAGCTCGAATTCTAGGGATTAGCCTACGCTATTAAGGAAGAGTTGTGATCAAGCATGATAGGGACTAGCAATAACCCTCATTCTTTAGATGGTATACCCATGCCCAAACAGTGAATTTTGTTTAGGACACTGAAGGCGGACAACAAAGCGTGGCACAATTTTCAACCGTGAACTCTTATCAAGAAAAGCAACTTTTTTTCAGCAAATTCAAAACAAATACCGGCTTTTACGCGAATTTTTACAAAAAAAAACCTGATTTTTAAAAAATATAATGCCTCTCTTAACAGACAAATTAAGGCCACCGGGCAACTCGGCATCGATGTAAACAATGGAATATCGAATTTCATTTCGAGGGCGTAATTCAGTATGACATGAATAAGCGTTACATGAGTGCGTCCTCTTAGCTTTTTTTTTCTACATGTAATTTGATAAACCGGATTGCGATTAAGAGATGTGAAATTGCCTGTCGATAGAAAGAATATCTTCACATGTAACACGGTATTGTTCCCTTTAGAAGCTCAAGAGCTGCAGGATTCGTGTTCAAGTTCTTCTGAGTGGTTGGCGCCGGAGTCACCACCATCCTAGCGATTACAAATTACGGGTCTGCGCCTTGGTTCCCCCCGGCGAGCACCACCGGTAGGGGCGTCGACACGGTCAGAAATTGGAGTGGGATAATTGCGTAGTGGCGTAGCCGGCTGGCATCTCAATGATAGAGGGAAGATCCTGTCGAGGCATCTGGTGTCTCCACGCCTCTTGTCTGTCAGATTGCTGACTATTATAGGATGTCAGTTTGAGCCGGCTGCCGGTCTGCCGGTCGGGCTCTTTGACTCTTTGACTCTCGGAAGTCTTTGTGAGTAATTGCTAATGATGGCCGCAGCAACGCCTAAGGGTGTGATACTACTGACTTCACAAAGGTTTTGTGTAGTAATTATCTGCTAAGCTACATGCTGTAGTGTAGCCATGCCATAGAAAGAAAATGAGGCTTTTGGTTGTTTTGTTTTTTTTAATATAACGGACTTGTCGTTAATGGACACAATTCACAAGAAAAGCCGGGTTGAACGAGCAAACAGATTTACTTGATCTACAGAGACATACAGATCATCTATGTTTTCATATTCTTGTAAGACAATTACGCCTACTTTGTTATACATACACAAAATAGACATGTCGTTACACCAGCTTTGAGTCAAAGTTATTAAAACAAAATAATGTCTCAACCATGCAATGACAAGAGCATTCTACAAATTATATAGAGTGGGCAAATGAAAGGTGCTCATAATGAGATTCTACGCCAGCATTTAGTTGTACCAGCCGAAAATGCTTCCCACTGACACACTCACTTAACAAAGGAAATGGCGTCCTATTGTGTAGAAGCGATATTCTCTAAAACGCTAATAAATACCTTTTCTTCAACTGCTGGATCACGAAGGACATAATCGAATTTTTTTTTTTAAAATGCTGTCTGCAGAGATCTTAATCTCAAAGTTTTCGTATATTTCCATGTACCAATGCGCCCTAGATTAGGAGATTTTAAGAATACGCCGGAGGAAGGAAGGGAGGAAAAGTTCTCTTTAGATATAGAGATAACATTATTATGTTGACTTTCCTTTCTTGCTCTCTGAATATTATCGTAGAAGGCTAACTTGTCTCAGTACAGTGGTGCTGTAATAACAACACTCCTCCCTACCCCACTACTCCCCCAAAACACGATTTCATAACCGACAGTTTCTTCAGACTCCCATACTGTTTTCGGGTCGTGCACTCATCTTCCCTGAACATCTTCCCTCCCCCACCCTTACGCATAATCATTACGAATTGTGGGACAAGGCCAGACAGACATTTTCGAACTCATTCACCCCCTTCCTCGTGAAATGCACGTGCATTGCTGTTTAATTAAACCCGTTTCCCCGATTTCAAAGCCGAGCTTTAATGAGCACCATAAATTCGTTAGTCAGCGCAGCGAGACAGCTTCTGTTCTGGACTGACTTCAAGGCCGTAGCCCCGACATCAACCATCTCATCGGGGACCTCAGCGAAAGTTTTGGGACGTCCTTTTCCCCCTTTCATTTCGATATCACAGAAATACAGTCGATTCCGCATAATGTCAACTTTCGCTTAATTGCACTTTTTAAAGAGAATATTGTATTTTCCTTCGAAAGTCATAAGACAGTCACAGCTCTCTTAAATCCCAAGTTTTTTCGTACTTTTGAGGAATGTGATTGAGCAAAGTCGAATCTACATCTCCTTTGTATTGAGTCAGTGTTCGCAGAGGTTTTTAATCTTGGACTTTACTTGAGGGCATTTAATTCATGGGATCCCCCCCCCCCCCCCCCCCCCCNCACCCACCACTTCCATCTCGTTAAGTCGGGAGGGGAGGGGCAGAGTGAGGTTGATGACAGTAGAAATGGTACCCTGGTGGCTACGGCCCTGACAGTCTTTACCTAGATGATGATGAGTGATACTTTTCATCTTCCTCGCTGCTCTCCCCTTGTGGTATGTGGTTCACGTGCTTTGCTCCGTCAACCTGGCATTGTCTGGACGTTTGTGATAATGACGTGAAAATATGATGGTAGAGGCTTGAATAGGGAGAGTGAGAGAGAAAGAGAGAGAGAAAGAGAGGTAGAGAGAGAGAGAAAGAGAGGGAGAGAAGAGAAGACAGAATGTATAGGTTGAGAGATGATGGCCCCATTTTTTTAGGGGAATAAGTGGTAGACAAACTGATGAAATATATGTCACTTTCATAAGTGTAAGTATGACAACTCAAGGGGTACAGGATGGCGCAAAAACAAGAGAAAAGGCAGTACGTGGTAACTAAAAAAGTGTGGAATTGCCCTTTTGTATCCAGTGTTATATAATCTTGCAATGTTTATCAACTGTGAAGACAAATTACCTGTAAAGAGTTAATAAAATCTTATCATCTCATTTTGTCAAAGGATTAGTATGGAAGATTTCAAGCAAGCTGGTGATGCCACTATGCTCATCCAGTACTGAGCAATAATGCTGCATTAAAGATAGTCTAATATTTCACATTCTATGCTATGCAAAAGCCGCTTTTATATTATAGGCCCGAGTATCTGCAAGGAAGATCCTTCGAAAATGATTGAATTCACACTTATGTTTCTAACGTTCGGCAACACTGCAAGAGAAGTTAACTCTTTGGCTTATTTATGCCGAGTGGATCAAAGGATTGGACATTTTTTAACTCCCTTGCGTACCTCTGAGTCCCAGTGAGAATTTAGGAGTGGTTAACTATTATATGCATACAACCTATAGAGGTACAGTGCAGTATAAATATTGATTATTTTTTCACTTAACAAAATTACTGTTATGACACCTTTACCACTCCCGAAGGAACGTCTGTATACTCTACAACTCTTACCGATAACACCGAATCTCGCACTCCTGTATTTTATTATTTATCACTGCTTTATGCAGCCTGTCAAAGACCAAAGCGATAATAAAGCATTGGCATACAGAAATGTCCGTATCCCATAGATTCTGTATCTGATATATCTATGAGGGCGTTATTGTTCCCAAGGGATTGTTTGCCCGCTCGGTTGCAGAATATGCACTGTTGATGATAATATACGAAGCTCTGCTAAATCCTCAGCCTTTGTGAAGTGACAGTCTTTACCTTCACATCGATTATGAAAAACAGAAACAGACAGTGCAAGTACACAGGAGGGGTCACATCTGTTTTCAGCCAGTGATGGTGTCGTTATGTTACTGAGCCAGCTACATCTGGGCCCTCGTCCGTTTGCTCTTTGCCATGCAGCGGTATATCTAGAAGTTTGTTTCAGTTATTGTGTTAGGGATTGCTGCAAAAAGTACAGTGCAGTCCTGGTTAAGAGATAAGAAGATGAAGAGCTTTTAAACAATAATACGAGACAAACATTAAATTTAAACAGTTCAGAGTTGAGAGAACAAGATATTTCATTTCAGCATTATAAGATTATATTGCGTGGGGCAATTGTCCGGCTCATTACATGATTATTTTCAAGTTGCCTCATTACTTTCAACTGCATTGGCTCAATGTTGAAGTTGCCCCAGCGTGTTGTCACTAAATTTAGATTATTAATATCTCTGTTACCTCCGGCATCACTTTATTAAAGTCGTCCATTGGACAATATTGTGGAAGACTGATGCTACATCTGTAATCATTTTATGACATAAACGACTCAGCTTCTTGGCAAGGCTTGATAACCCTAGTGACTTTTTGATAAGACCTCACGTCTGTCCATCCATCCACCTGCTTGTCCATCCACCCTCTTCTCACGTACCACCACCAAGCCTACGGCACTCTCGATCCTTACTCTTTCTTTTTTTTTTTTTCTATTTCCTTTCTTCCTGTGTCCACCCGTGATTCTTTCCCCCCTCTTCCTCTTCCTTCATTCCTAATTAGAAAATAGGCCCATAAAACCTGTCCTGGGGAGGGCTGACAATGATTAATTAATTAGGGGGTCTGTGTACGCTAGCCATGGACAAGACCAGCCCCCTGACGGGCGCCTCGCTTGTACGTGCTCCATCAGTCAAAACATGCTCACCAAGAGGTCCCGACATAAACACAACAATAATCAGTGCGAAGCTGTGGTATTCCTATGACTATTATCAAACTGTTGAGGCCAAATACTCAGTATCCCTAGCCGTGGCCAGGAAAATGCTTGACCTTTAACCTTTTTTCCGGCCATTCAGACCTAATGACCTTTTGTTCGTTCGTAAATCGCTGTCCGTTATGAGAGCGAGCAGGTATTTGTGCATGTGCATCGGGTGCTCTCGAGGGATCCTCGACGCACCTGGACGGACGTCATGTCATTGTTCTTTGACATCGCCGTAAAGAGGTCTGTCTTCAAAAGCAAAACGCTTTTAAACTGCTTAAGTGTCTATTAAGGTTTTTTTTTTTTGTTCGCCTGTCTCATAACAGCTGTTCAAAAAGTAATTTCCTTTGTTGATGTACCGCTAATGAGGTTTGTTGTTTTTTGGGTTTGTTTTTTTTTGTTGTGCCGCAGAGTAGTTTTCAGCTAGAATGCTGATCAGGGAAACAGTCATCCAGAGTCTGGACAGATATTGTTTGCCTTCATACAATTGTCTAAGCACGTAGACGGGTCTTTTGTAAATAGTTAAATTGCTTATTCGCTTCTCTTGTATTGAAAGGGCTGCACGTGGTGTTAGTGTGTTTCAACGTGCACGTTTAAGAATAATGATTAGCAAGTTATAGCTTCAGTGTCTGCAGTTCTTTAAAAGTAGTGCTCTCTCTCGGACTTTTGACAAATCTCAATGCTATGAGACAGAAACCAAAGAAATCAAAGAATGACAGAAATCAAAGGAAACTGTAGTATAGACTATATCATATTAATCTGAAGTAGTACCAGATGACTGAAAATATGAACACGGAAAATTTAAATAGATTGTACATAATAATTTACACAAGGCATGTAGAGCACGCGGGAAAAGACTGACCCTGCCATCTTGGATATAATGACTCAGGTCGTGAAAAAAGTCTCTCTATTCAGTGGTTTCCATGCCTTGTTTCGAATACCCATTTGGAAAGCCGCGAGGAGCCATCCTTCAGCCGCATGTTTAGGTGTCAAAACACGAGATGTTCACGGCTGCATGTGAGAAACGCCTTCATGATTGTCAGTGCTCACTCCTCGATCATTCTCGGGGCGCCACTGCTCACTTTTTTTTTCTTTTACATTTGCCTGCAATATCTCAGTTCTCCTCTGACCCCTTGTATTGTTCAGGCCAGCCTTGGACGCTTCATTAAACATCGCTCATTTCCCTAGCGGGCTCTGAGACGCGCATGGCTTGGGAATTGTGCGCTGCACGTCCAGAGTGGGTGTTAAAGACGGTCTTTGATAGCTGGAAAACGTCATGGTTGGTACAGACAGACGCTCGCTAGGCGCTCCAGGGGGGGAAGGGTCTGGGTACCAGAGAGCTGACAGCTCCTGACGCTCATAAAGTGTGCACTCGTGACCTGAGCTCGAACGCTGTTAGTGTTTGGTGCCTTGGAGGCTGCTAAGAAGAGAGATGGAGAGATACAGAGAGAATGAGAGAGAGGGGAGGAGAGAAAGAGGGAGATATTTCTTGTACGTATCCAGTTTGAAACTCACTAACCATATGTCACTCAAATCTCAAGGCTCTTCCATCATGTGCGTTCCTCACTCTGCCATACGCTGCTGTCACACAACTGCTCGATACTTAATACCTGGCATTATCTCACTACACCGTATACTCAGCTCGTGCTGGGAGAAGAGAAGAGAAGAGAAGAGAAGAGAAGAGAAGAGAAGAGAAGAGACGAGAAGAGAAGAGAGAAAAAGAGAGAGAGAGAGAGAGAGAGAGAGAGAGAGAGAGAGAGAGAGAGAGAGAGAGAGAGNGAGAGAGAGAGAGAGAGCAGAGGATCTACTGCAAAATTGAGACGGGAGAAGACGGCGATTTGTGTAGTTTGATCTAATTTACTGTAAAACTATATCAACAATGAAAAGCGATCACCAGCCAGAGTCCCTCTTTTTGTCTTGGTTTTATCTGCATAAAGTCATGATTGACCAACACAACAGCGGCAGTGACAGTATTCGTTCATAACATAGCCACTGAGGGCCCTTTTACGGTGCTCTTCCCCTAAGCGATAGAGTGACCAAAAAAAACAACATCGGGATGATGAGTGTTAAATTATTCGCGAGAGATGATTACGGTGAAATCAGGGTGAATAGAAAAATGCTGTATGATTTTGTTACGACAGAGGTTTTTGTTTTCTTTCTTTAACATTAGCGCACGTGCCTCGAATGCTATTTTGCGCGCCGAAACAAAATTGCAGATAACGATGACATTAATGAGTTAAAATGCGAAATTACAAGTTCACGCCTCTGGGCTGGCAAAAGGTGACGAGAAGAACATGGTGACCACGACACTGACGTCTTTGTAAGAACATCGAGAATGGCTGATGTTTTGGTGAGATGCTTATTCGGATGTACGTATAGTAGAGAGGCAAATAGTGTTTGGCTGGAGATACGCATACATTGGATCATATTTTATATGAAGGGGAGACAAGACAGTTTCAAGTTTCAAGTTTATTTATTTAGGCGAAAGCCAACCACATATAATATAGCATCACATCAATAGAAAAGAATGAATGAAAAGAAAAAATAAACATACATTTTATGCACAACTGTCACTTACATTTTAACACTGTCATCTCTGTCTTTTTCTCTTTCTCTCTTTCTCTCTGTCTCCCTATCTCTGTCTCTCTTTCCCACTAACTTTTTCTCTCCCTATCTCACACACTCTCTTTCTCTCACAAGTAACCTTTGGTAGAGTAGGGGTAGAAGTATTCATGTAACAATGTTAAACTGAACGTTTGGTTTACATGAACACTTTCTTCGGTTGCGATCAGTTCCTGTTTTCGCCGTCGATACTAGGCAGGCTCAGTCTCATTGCAGCCTCCAAGGCACCGTACACATATAGCGTAATTTTGGGACTCTCCCAAGCTGTACATAGGTTAGTGCTAGGGACAGGGTCAGGAAGGTGACAGCATCTTAGGGAGAGTTTTTGAACAGTAATCAGGGACCCTGTCTTCTTTCCTAGCCGCGTACGAAACCCTAACACTACTCTTACGTGTTAGAGAGAACGAATGATTTAGGTAAAAATAGATTGATATATCTAGCCCCTTTATATTACAGTAACTCCTTCAGTGCCAGGAATCACACATAAATTCATAAAATCAAAATGTATATAAAAATAAAAAATATTCCAAATCCTCATAAAATAAATCAATTTATTTTCTAATACGTGCCACCAAACAACTAAACTGTAATGGTAATGAAATTTCTTCCATATCTTTTCTACTATCACTCTAGGATCATGAGCCCAATAATTTCTCAAGCAGAATGCAGTGAAGGCTTTAATATTAACTGAACCCCACCATGAACTGATGAGATCTCAGAACATTCAGTGAGGTGCTTATTGTTAAAAGGGGTGGGGTGACGGGGGAAGGGGTGAATGTAAAGACTGCTGTCGTAAACAGTGGATGTAAATTGTGAGGAGGACAATAGCTTTTTTTTTTTTT
>JAWQUT010000466.1:295291-311019 GCA_033807755.1 Ellobium chinense
CGAAGGGGGAGGCACTTCACTAGCCTTGCCTCATTTTTTATCATTGGTTTTATGCTCAATTTTTTTTTTCGTAAAAGTTCAAATTCTGAGCGAATTGTGAGTGTATTTCTCTTTGTTCTTCTTCAAGTTTTTGGGCATTCCACAGGGGGAAAAAGAGAAAGTGAAAAGGAGAGTTAAGACAAGATGGAAATGTATTTGCCATATCAAAAAGATGTGAAATATATTTATTATTCTTTTTAGCTGAGTGGTGCCAGAACGCCATCTTTTTTTTTTTCCCACGTGATGACAGTTTCATCCCTTCTCTCTATCCGCTTTTTGCTCTACCGCCCGCCAATTTGGGCGCATCCGTCTTGTAGCCTTCCCAACCCAATCCAGATCGATGGCAAGCCAGAGTAAATGGACGTGCACATCAAGCCTCGGCCATTAGATGCCCTCGCCGTCGCCTCGTTCTCCCAGGACCCGGGGCTAATCTCAGCCTTTGCTCACATCAAGACTTGGCTTAATCCGACTAGAAAATACGGATTGCAGATCAGCCCCATGTCGGAATAATAATATATCACCATAGGGGGCGAACAGCGAAAGGAAGAGGAAAGAAGAAAAGAATTTGGCTTTTTTTAGGTCTTCGTCTTTGGCTGTAGATGATGACATTCAAGAGATGTCACCATCACAAAAGCGCATGGGTTTTACAGATAGTTCTTGTAGTCTTTGTATGTTAAGCATGTAGCAAACGCGAGAGTTTTTCAAATGAGTCTTTTTTTTTTCTTTTCTATATCATACATCATTCTCCCAACTCAAGTCTAGCCATGTCTTTTCGCTTGTTTCTGCAAAGACCACCAGTAGAGCCGGAATATTTTTTATAACGGAAAAAAAGAGAAAGTGCTTAAATATTTTATCCAGCCCTTGGCATTTCAGGATTACTTAAAGTTCAGCTTTTGTGCTAGAGCTTTGTGATCTTAGGATAACATGCTTTGGAAAATGGATCTGAAATCAAAAGAGCCTTGCCTAGGTTAAGATGTCCTCCAACAGTGGCATTATCCCGGCCTACCCACGTCACGATCAGGCGGTGAGGCCAAGCGGCGCCAAACACAATGGAGCCCGGAAATAACGAGAAAAAAGATATTTTCATTTTATATTATCGTTATAGCCGAATTCTTATTGTACTCGACTACAACAGGAGCTACAGAGGAGTCATGTAATACTGTAGCCCGGAAATAACGAGAAAAAAGATATTTCCATTTTATATTATCGTTATAGCCGAATTCTTATTGTTACCGACTACAGCAGGAGCTACAGAGGAGTCATGTAATACTGTAGCCTTTCTTGAGAAAAGAAGTATGGCTGTCAGTGGGAAGATAAACTGGATAGTTAGTTAGGAGACACAGAAGTTGTTGTGCACGCCCAAAGACACCCACTTATACTGCGGCTGGCATGGATTACCTCAGGACATCGTTCTAGTAGTTCACTGAGTTTTTACATTGCACAGGGCGAAATCTCAGCTTCTACAAAGTACCATTTGTATCAGTCTAAACGCTCTGTGTTATGGAGATTTTACAATGGTGCCAGAATATGCGAGAGTTGTACAAATTAAAGTTCGAACAAAGACGGTAATTGTCTAATGCCATGGAGCTAGAACCATGTTCCTTCTGATAGTACAATTCGCAAATGAGCTTGGCAGCGGCATCCTACCTGTTTCCGTAGGTCGGAAGCCTTACCTCGCCATTTTGTTCAAAATTTAATGAAAAAATGCTTGACCACTTAGCCCTTTTTCCGAAGTGCTCCATACTATCCATAGGCAGCAACTGGATGTAGTGGCAAATCGTTCAGATTCTTTCTATACAGGCGGTGCAGCTCCATCCCTTCCTGTGACGCCCCTGGATAACTTAATCTGAAGCCAGACCTACACAGATTTTGAACGGTGGTGGAGTCCCTGGTTGTCCACATGTCACACATGTGTCTTCTTAGATCTTTACCCCGCCCAGGTCCCGGCCTCGGCCCTAGAGACCGGTGAGGTCAGACAGACAGTCGCCCCGAGCCTTTTAATATCTTGGATTTAGTTCGATATCTCATCAACAATGAGCTTGACATCTCTTGCCACATAATCCTGAACTTTGAGCCACACGACGCCACAGCAAGCCGGCAAACCTTAGCCGGAGATTCTGGCGTCCCTGGAGTGTCGCTGCTGCCCCAGCGCCCTCGGAAAAGCAAGATTGAAAGATCTGGCTTTGAAGTGTTAGGTAATCGAAGCAGATTTGAAGTTTGAAGAATAGATCGGTGAAGACATTTTCTCTTCCTATTTTAATCAGGGTTAAATCCTTTTATCAGGTCTGGAGAATGTTGGGGAAAGAGAAAGCCTCTAAACCGATCAAGTCTCTTCCGACGATACCGATGTGATCATTTAGCCGCCATTAAAGGATTAGGGATGAAGCTCTAATCCTACTGTCTTCTTCTCTAGGTCTGGGACTGACACGCGCCACTCGTGAGCGCTGCCCAGAGCTCGAGGACTGTCGAGAAGCGTGGCAGCTGTGTGGCATTTCCGGCCGGGGACTGAATGCAAAATCGCATCATCAAGACAACATTTTCCGAATGAACTTTATAACTACTGTAATAAACACATAAAACAAAATGAAAATAAGAAACGGACTTTTATTATTCCGTTGGAATCCCATTCATCATACAGAAAACAAACATCAGTATATACTACCTATGAGATTAATGAAAAGGCATTGCTAGTCGCGTAATATCGCGCCCTGGTCTCCCCAGCTCCAGAGCTAGGTACCCATTCACACCTGTGTCAAATAGGGAAATAAGAGTGCAGTGTCTTTCCCAATGATACTACATAGTAAACCGCCCGGCCTGGGAGTCGAACCCACATTCCCAGACTTGATAGTCTTTAGTATATGAGAACGCCTCACAAAGCCATATTGACCCCACTGTTGAGGTAATGCGGTTTCGCGTTAAGTTTCACTTTCCTTTGTAAATCTCTGTTCGCCTGACAAAGTAAGATAGACACAGCAGAGCTTAAACTGCGATCTCCATTCCTCAATTTCGATGCTCATTACTGTACAGCGGTACCTCTGAGACCAGCAATCAATTCTGCTTTCGATCTCATTAAGGTTGCATTGATGAATGACAGTATGTCGCCCGTTGGTGCAGTGTTAAGACAGAAAAATGCGAGGTATTTCCATGCCTTTTGGCGTGGTTCCCTGAAGGCTTCAAATTCGTAATGATCAAAAACTTAAAGGCAATCTGACATTCTGAAGTTTATTTTTGGTTAGTCTTGTGTCAGTGGGCATAAGAATGCTAAAGCTGTGAAGCCGCTGTCTTTTAGCATTCGGATAATGAGAAATAATAAGTAATTTGATACTTTAAGACTAGGGATTTTTTTATTTGTGCTTACGCTGTAAATTTTTTTGGACAGTAGTCTCAGAGGACTGGCTTGGATCCAGATTTATCAGTGATATTTTCCTCTGCTCTAGAACTTTGAGAAAATGTTTTCAGGAGATTGAGCATCACCCTAACAACAATTCTGCCTACTTAGACTGCTATTTACCTAAAGGATATTTTCTTTGACAAATAGACTACAGTATAGAAGCCGTGAGCTATCTTTGTGACCATTTTTATCTTTTGTCGTATTCTTCCCTCAACACAAGAGCTCTGACCAACTACAGAGATACATTTCATCGAAAAAGTCATGGGAACTCGTTTTTCTTGTGTCTCATATGACCACTCACAAATTTTAATGTCTTGACGACTATGAATATGTGACATGTTAAGTGGTGTGAGGCATTTCATATGTAGATTGGTTGTCTATTCCTGACCCATGTCATCATATGGTTATGACAGTTCTGTCACGGGACACTGATCCAGGTTATGGTGAAGTTTCGTAAACTCTCGTGGTGCCTGTCATGCGATAGACCGCAAGCCCTCGACTGAACATAACCTTAAGTCGCTTTGGTGGGATGCATGCCGTGATGTGGTTTTCGCCTTTAAGAAAGATGGATGATGCTTAGTGCTCCACCGTGACGGGTAACGCAGGATATGGGATGCGCAAAAAAAAGAGAGCAATTTCCGTAACTGTTGCGACATGGGATTCTGATGAACGGGGTGCCAAGGAAGGATGAAGAGGACAAGGATTTATCGTTGGTGGGCTTGGGAAAATTTCGCGAATGCTTCATTATCATGTTACCAGCTTTTTCAGTGGTGGCTGAGGAAGGCTTCATGCACTTTTTTTTTCCTTTTGTTGCGTCGAGGTTTTCATCAGTAGAAAAAGGATAAGCCTCAAACTGTCGTCTTCTGTTGTTACAACATCTTCATTGCTGGAATGGGAAAAGTCTCATAGTTGGCGCTCTCTTCTGGACTTTTATATTACAATTGTATTACAAGGTTTTCATCTGTGGGTCACCTAAGCTTCGTAAATGTTTTCTATCTCGCGATATTGTTTAGGAGGCGTTTGTTGGATGGTTGAGGGAAAATCCTGAAGGTTCCTTCTTTTAGGGTTTTCAATATGACTGTAACAAACTATATGAGACTCAATAGTCATGTGCGAGATCGGTGAACAGAACAGGTAATTCAAGACATCTTACTTTGCATGCCAACCTAATGCTGGACCAGAGATAAAGGAGCCAGAGATACCAAGGGACTCATATCTTCTCTTATACACTCCAGACGCTAAAATTCAAAACTGCTTTTCCTTACGTAAATGACATGATATGAAGGAGATGGAAGAGGAAGTGGAGTGATTTATTGTTGTTTCTGAATTTTTACCCTAAACCAGTCAATATTTTGAAGCAAAGCGCAGGAAATGGCGAAACCATTGTTTTTTGTGTAGGCAATCCGCCTTCCTTCATCACTCCATCTCCCCGCTCCCCTCCAACTCACAAACCAAAGCTGCCAGGAGCCTGTGGATGACAGTGAACCAGAACTGTGCAGAAAAACTAAAAATTATGCACTGGGTGAAATGGCAATAAAAATTAAACTAAACACCAGGATTTCCTCTGCTACAAACTTTTAAACTCCAGCCTCCACTTGAGAAAAAAGGGAACTTCCTTTGCAACGAGCATAAAACGTGAATGTCGACGAATTCAAAATGGCGGAGCTGACAGCTGTTATGCGCATGTGCAGAGGCTCAGTGGCGACCGGAAATTGAAAGTGAGCGTTCCCATTGGCTTAAATCTTAGGAATTGGCTCCTGTGCGATGCTCGTCTTTATGATGCTGTCCAGAGCGAGCCATGGTTTGACTGAAGCTTTCTTCAAGTGACAAATCTTACGTTTCGAAGCGCGAGGCTGGAGAAAAGAGAGGGAGATTGAGAAAAAAATATATACAGTTAGAGAGATAGAGAGATATGCTGTAAAAGTAACTGACAAATTAGTTCCAATACAGGCGATTCCGCTTAATCGCAATTGCTCGAGGGGTTGAAAAGAAAGCTGCAATTAATAGGGGTTGCAACTTATCCAGTCAATATAACATAGAAAATACAGCTTTCAATTACTAATTATCTGCTTTGATTAAGAGAAAGTTATGACTAAGCAGACTGTTAGTAAGTGGAGTCGACTGGTTACAGTGCTTGCTTTGGATGTTCAGCATCCACTTTGAATTGAACGCTTGTGTTGACAAAAAGTCGACTTAGGGGTCATTAATGAGAAGATTGTTCATTACTAAGGCGGTCCATTGTGACTTTTACGACTAGGGAGTTGGACCACTGAAAAGGAAAGAAAATGAACATACGTTAACGTATTCCTTTTAAAAACAAGTCTTCATAATGACGCACTGCTAGGGGGATAGGCATATTATTTACAGTCTTTTGTGATGAAGAGCAGTGCAATGCGTCACATTAGAATCTTGACAATGAGAATGCCATTGGCGACTAGAAAAATGATACCTATTATTGAGGGGTACTTAACATCGAGATCTACCTGACTAAGAAAATATGAAATAGTATCAACTCTATACATGCAAGATTTATACAATAACAAGATACAGTATATTCATTAAATGAGTACTCAATATCGAGACTCAGCCCTGTTAATTTAGCTAAGTGAGTGTCATTTTCCGAGTGTCGTCATACTGTTTTTACGTACGGCTTTTTTACGAACGGAAAAAGGCTTATAAGCGACAGGAGGTAGCGTATACTATTACATCCTAGTCATACATGCATGTGCTCATTGCGACTGTACTGTCCTGTCCTCACACGTGTAAGAGAGCAAAGTACGATGCAGTTGTACAGTGAGCGAGGGCTGTGGCTGCTTCAAGGCTCTTGTGAAAGCCAATTCCGCGGGCTCGTAATGTGATTTGGGGCTCCTGTGGCGTCGTGATTGAAAAGCCGCCTCGTAAAAACACGGGTGGTTCCACAGCGACATGGCAAGACAGACAGATAAACAGACAGATCCGCAGGCTAATACAGACTTACAGAGAGAACCCTGAGGGAGCGAGAGGTGCGGATTTGGTCTATTGGGGTTGGGAGAGGGGGGGGGNGAGGATAAGAAAGTAGGGACACTGGAGACGGAGCCACTGTTTATATATCCTCACTAAACGTTCTTCAGCTAATAGAGTGATGCATTTTGTATGAAGAATCTTGATGTCTGTTGTTTTTTTTTNGGGGGGGGGGGGGGGGAGGATGGGGAATATATGAGGCGATGACGGTAGGAGCGTGAACAGTGACGGAGAGATAGTGATCTTTAGTGCAAACAGATCAATATAGAACCTGGAATAGAGGCATGAAGAGAAGGGAGGAGGGATGGAAGGTATGAGGGCGCGTGCCTGGTGTGGAGACAAGAGAAAATAGGCTGTGGTCAGACATGTATAGATTCTTGGGTGTTGTGTGTAGGATTTAGATTATGGATTTTGGGGAAAGAGGAAAGTAGGAGGACTGTAGTGTAATAGAGAAAAACTTCGTTATCGGATCTTCTACTCAGTGCAAATTAAGAAATATACCATGAAAATCTTTGCTGGGTTGGGAGAAGTGGGTTTATATGGGTTGAGGACGGCTAAAGGCCGTTCATATACAGACTTTAGACTCATACAGTATTACTGAAACTTGGGATGGATGTGGAAGACGGACGGAGAGGAAGTCAGATAGAGAGAGAGAGAGAGAGAGAGAGAGAGAGATAGAGAGAAACAGCATCAAGGCAGTGACAGTGACGGAGCTCATCAATAGAGACTGATCAATACATCGTAAGCTAATAGAGCCTGTATGTTCCTGCACAGTTGGACACCGGCGTCGGCGGGCCAGCGGACTGTAACCCTTTAACCTGGCGGGGTTCTCTTTCTCTTTTCTTCCATTTTTTTTTCAATATATTCTGTCTGGCCATCTCTCTCTCTCTCTCTCTCTCTCTCTCTCTCTCTCTCTCTCTCTCTCTCTCTTTCTCTCTAGCTTTTACCTCGACTGTCATCCGAACTCAAATATAGATGAATACCAAGGCTTTAACCAAAAGAGAGAGAGACAAACAGAGAGAACCAGTCTAATATTTATCAAGATGGCAGGAGAGGAGAATTTACAAGAAGTGGAGCAGTAATGCTTAGCTAATCATCGTGCGTAGCTATCTCTCCTTTGAATCATACAGATCTCGTATAGATCTCCACCAATGCACTCTCTTCTAACATTTCCAGGCTGTTGTCATATTACACTGAGAAGTCATGTTTTATGCGGCATGACCCTCGTTCAGGCAACCTCATTCTATTTTCCCCGCAATCTCTTTCGGTAAGTAAACACGCTCCTGGAATTGCCCCTAGTACCTCTTCCCCCGTTCCCCCCCCCNCCCCCCCCCCCTCACCCGTCCACACACACATACCCTGCCCATTTCGATCGTCCTTGGTATGAAGTTCCACCACTGGCTAGCGGTGATGGACGCCCTTAATCAGGTTATGTAGGATGAGGCTAGGCTGAGGGGGAAAACAAGGGAGTGTCCACTCCAAGACCTGTTGGACTTTGCCGGCCAATTGATCCTGACGCTCAACTGTGATTTCTGAGGAGAGATATTTTACTTGTCATATAAAAGCTGTCTCCCTTACAAAAAAAAAAAACGCGCCGCATACAGATGAATCAGTGGCTGATTAGCAATAGCCAGATGGACACTGGCTTAGGGCCCCCTTTGTTGTTTAGGGGCCCCCAAGTTGAATGAAGAGAATTAGTTTGTAGAGAGACAAAAGGTGAATGAAAAGAAAGAACGCCTAAGAGAGAGAGAGAGAAAGAGAGAGAGAGAGAGAGAGGGAGAGAGAGAGAGAGAGAGAGAGATGATGATGGAATGGGTGTGTTTAAAGTCTGTTGCTGCGGCAGATTTTGTCCCAAACATGGCCATTTCATGATGTCAAAGGACTCCGCAAAGCCTACTACTGGGACCCTATATTATTTGCGGATATGAACAGAACACAAACATTCTTTAGATCTATTAATGATATTCTTCTTGGGATATATTATTAATATTCCTCCTCCTCCTCCTCCTCCTCCTCCTCTCTCTCTCTCTCTCCATNCTCTCTCTCTCTCTCTCTCTCTCTCACTCTCTCTCTCAACTGTAGTGAAAATGATTCACGCACAATATTGTACGCCCGAGAACTCTATAGACCTTCTGCTCCTGACATGCCCACTCAGCCTGTAAGCCAAATTTGTGTCCCAGACAATAGACGTAAGGAGTTAACAATTATTGTTTTGGCACAAGACTCTGGGAACAGGATGTAGATGTTTGGAACATTACTACACCAAGTGCTTTTCTCACGCATCCATCGCTGTCTGTGAACGGTGTGCTCTCTCTCTTTCTAATTTTCTGCGTCACCTGAGAGAATATTTATGTGGACTTTGAATTTCTTTACAAATACATTACTAAGGTAGCATTAGTAGTAGTGTCTGTAGGCAATACTAACTGTCTTTCTCGCTCTTTCTCCTACCTCCATTCAAGGCAGCCGCTGACACAGACAGTAATGCGTTATTAAGAAATACAGTGTAAGCGTGAGAGACAAATTGCGTTCCCCATGATTTTCGGTTTAAAGGCAGTATCCACACTTATGCATTAAGATGCTTTAAGCATAAGGAATTCTACCTTTTCTCACCTCTTTTCGCCGACGTCGCTGACACGTACAACGATGTACTTCCAAAATTATATCATGAGTTTCAGCTTGAGAGACGAACCGGGTGTTACCTCCATTGTTTCTGACTTAAAAGTGTCCACGCCTTTGTTTGTGCTTCACCGTAACCCCTTCCCCCTTTTTCCCCCATTTCTCACCTTTCATTTTGACACCGCCTCTGACACAGACACTAACGTGCTGCCAGTATATCAGGGAGAGCTTGGGAGGCAAACTACAAAAACAGGCAACGAATATCATTAAAATTCCGGGGCAAAGGAGAACAGGAAAGATGAAGGATCAGCGAGGAGTCAAGCAGTGTCTTTTTTCTCGCTGGCTCCTTCTGTCTTTCACAAATTGGCTTCCCAGAGAAAATTACTGCTGTTCCGCCTTCAGGCTGTAGGGTAGGATATTAGGTAAGGATGATGGGAATGCGGAAGATTTGATTGAGCGAGAGAGAGAAAAGACAGAGAGCGAGAGAGAGGAGAGAAAGAGAGAGAGCGAGAGAGAGGTACACAGTCACTCAGACGGAAGGAACAAAGGACAGAGACAGACAGACAGACAAGCAGCCATACAGACACACAGACACCCTTAATCCATGGACATTAACAGAAAGACAGAGAAACAAGAGAAAGTTGATATGAGAAGGAATTTCTGAGTTAATAATGCCGATAGTTTGGTTGTAAGACAATGTATCTCAAGACGACTGAGAGAGATAAGAAAAAGAACAGAAATGAAACGAGAAAATAGAACATAAATTGCGAAATGGCTGAAATTCAGGGATTCATCAATGTTTTTGAAAAGACGGGGAAGACAGGAGGAGAGAAGACAGGAAGACAGATAAAGAAGAAATATTCAGATCTTACCACGTGCTTCCAGAAATGGAAAGAGTGTGTGTGTGTGAGAGAGAGAGAGAGAGAGAGAGAGAGAGAGAGAGAGAGAGAAAGAAAGAGTAAGAGAGAGAGAGAGAAAGTGAGAAGGAGAAGGGAGGTAGAAACAATGAAATAAACAAACTTACTGATTTTTAATTACCAAGCGTTGAGTAATAGGTGAGTAGGCGTGTCAGTTAAAAGAGAAATGAAAGATGCGGAAGTAAACAAACGAACTTTAATTTCCTAGTGTCATGTCATTGCCTTCAAGAAAAGTAGAGTTAGAGAGCGAGTGAGCGAGAGAGATAGAGAGTGAAAGAGAGCGAGAGAGGGGAAAGAAGAAAAGAGAATCGCGAAATTCTTTCCTTATTAATCTTTCCACCTTGTAAGCATGCCACACTCGCAAGTCTTTCACAGTTCCCCTTTCTTCTCGTGAGTAAAAAATATTGGTGTAGATTGAGGGTGAGCACTGAGCAAAGAGCGAGCAGCGTGCACGCGCCCAGTCAGATCAAGGGCTGGTAATCGCGTTAGTCACTTTGGGCTATGTGCATGTGAACCGTTTCACCAGAACACAAAGTTGTATGTAACATGTCTTTTTCTAAGAACATACGACGACTTTGGTTTACGATCAGAATGCATAACTTACCGCATCTACAATGCTTTTGCAGAGCGAATAGTTTTACTTCTCAGTGGAGGGGTGAGGAGAGGAGAGGGGGGGTAAGAGGTGTGAAAGATGAAAAGGCTCACGGAGGTCTGAGATTCTGGAGAATGAAAAGCATACCCAGTATATTATCATTAGTACGTGTTGTTGAGCCAGGTGTTAGGGTTCGTGTGGTGAACAATTTAATAAAACGTATACGTAGGTGGTACTGTATTGAATTATATAGAGATTATCAGCCTCTGTGGTGTAGTGGATAACATCTGCATTGTTAAGTAGACAGGTTCCGAAACCTAGAGAAGAAAATTACAGAAGCTCTTTACTTACAGTAGTTTTCGTGTGTTTTCTCTCTTAGGTTTTTGTTTTTGTTTTTCGTTTTTTTTTCAGACTTGCTCTTCATTTGAATTTGTAATCTGTGAGATTACCAGTTGTTTGTTTGTTAATGCGTTTCTCAAATAAATCTTGTAGAAACAGGCGTCTTCAGTTTCTGACCAACATTTACTAACACCGGGAAACAAAATAGATTCCTTTCGAATTTCTGCCAGCTAGCTAGTAAAGGCCTTGCACGATGCCGTTTATGATGAAGATAGTAAGCGGTCCTTAAAATAGTGTTAGTGGACTGTCTTACCGTGTTGTGAAGCACTTCGTTACTGGGCACCAATCTAAATCCGGAAGCTTTTATAAAGTCTAGATTCAGTCTACCTTCAGGAAGCTATCTATCTTGGCATGTGCATTACAGGGTTTTATCAATCATTATCCCCATACGATAAGCTATTCTCATTTCTTCATCTTTTTGCTCCGCCTGCTCCTCTTCCCTAACCATATATCATGAACCATTTTGATGTCAGCCAAAGCTACTAATACTTACACTACCATTCTGAAACAGGAGGCTTCAAAGACTTTGAGACCGCCATCTCCAAACTATAATTATACACGGAAATCCACACACTGGGTGTGATGAATTGGCTGCAGTTTCGTTATTTTCTATATCAAAGTTAACTCACAAACTCAAAATTATGGGCGTATACCCTAGAAAAATTTGAGATTGTGAGATCGTAACTGTAATATGAATGTTTAGTTTCTATACCAAAGTTAACTCACAAACTCAAAATTACTGGCGTATACCCTAGAAAAATTTGAGATTGTGAGATCGTAACTGTAATATGAATGTTCCAAAGAACAAGTCTGGTCTATTGCCATTTTGTATCGGTCAACCCCAAACACCCTAATGCTGCACTAATGCATGTTCTCAAAACCAGTTTTATTTCAAGAAACCCTGCAGATTTTCAACTCGCGAAATCTTGAAGGAGAAGAGATAAGAAGATTACGGCGAAAAGCAAAAATTGGAAGACCTCGTAATGTGGAAGACAGTTTCTCCAGGATAAAGCGAGGTTATGTAGATAACAAGCAGAAGATAGCCACGGGAAACATATCACAGCCCATAAACATGCTGAAATGAAAGTGTTAACTTCCCATCACGCCTGGAGTAGTTTATCTACAGTGAACTTTATAGAAGTTTACGAAACAGAAAATAGAATTTAAAAAAAACCAAACAACAGAGAGGGTGAGTGAGATAAAAAAGAGAGAGAGAGAGACAGAGACAGAGACAGAGAAAAAAACGAACTAATTTTTATCTGCGCAAAATTTCATGTTGTTGTTTCTTTTTTTGTGGGTTTTTTTGTCTGTTTTTAACTTTCTAAAACAAAAAATGTAATCGACTTTAAGATATTTCTTGTCAAAGGATGAGTGATTTAAAGCTTTTACCTTCGTAATGAACGGAGTGGATACGTTCTGCAGATAGCGTGCCCTCGTAAAATGTAAAGAGATTAGTTTTATGCTTGGGTCAATGAAAGTGCTGCAGCATTCTTTGGCTGCCTCTAGTTCTACCCTGATTTGGTGAGGCCATGTTATATGTTAGATTCATTCCATAGGTTCAGAGTCAGAAAGTCTAACCTTTGATGATATCAGTTAGAAGAATTTAAAGAATGTGGCTCATGATGATGCGCTGTGTGTTACAGGCGTTCCAGTGATGCATAACGCAAAAACCCTTCCCTTGAGAATACCCATAAGAAGTTTTTAAAGCTGCACCATCCGATTGTTACCGTGGGAAAGGAAGCCCCGCCTACAAATGGCGGTAGACATTGCCTCGACTCAGATGAATTAACTTTTATATTTCACATACCAGAGATTTTCTTTGCCGTTATGTTTCTGAGGGACGGAGAGGTGGCGATCTGCAAAGTTTCTATGCATTATGAAATGTTTTACTCCTGACATTCGTAAAAAAAAAAAAGTAAAAACAAATTCAAAACAAAATCTAAAAAAAAAATAGCCGGATCACTTTCTTGTCCTTGTTTTGGATGCTATAATTTTTATTATGGCATGTTACGACCAATGTCTGCGCTCCTAAGCCAAAGTTTTAGTCTCCCAGAAACTGTATATATTTAAGACGAAGTATAAAAATGAAAAGGTTTTCTTTATAGAGCAGCAAAAATAAAAGAAAAAAAATGGATTATCAATAGAGAAATTGTCCAGAGCGCAGACGCAGGATTACGGACTGTATATAAATTATAATGTGTCCCGATTTTATTCAGTAGAAGCCAAATAAGAGAGCCTTGACATTTTCAGTAAGGTGCTGTCATTAAACCTATGGCACCGAGTTTGGTAACACTCAAACCAAGATACTTCCTTTCTTCAATATGACTCCGCTCTAAAAGACCTTTTTTCAGAAATAAGCTACTAATTATCAGGATGTGTGTTGCAGCTGCGCCCAAGGTCTTTGCCTCACAGAGGGTTACCAAACAGTCCCGGGGGCTTCATTCTCAACCAAGTGATCGAGAAAAGGAAGCATAATTAGTGACTTCACACACACACATATACACACACGCACACAAATGAGCAATTCAATATCTGAACACAACGTAGCGGTTCAGTAACATAAATACACATAGACTATATGTACGTGTATACAGCTTGGCCCTGGCTCTTTTTGAAGTTTTGTTTTGTTCGAGTTTGAAAATGGAACTAACAAAAAGCAAGATGTCATGAAAGAGGACGGCGGTTCCAACAGAATGCACGTCACATACGTTAATTTGTGAAAAGCTTTGACTGTTTATCAGTTAGATGTAGTTTGGTTGTCTCTAACAGAATTTAATTTATTCTTTAAATATAAAGGTTACTGTGAACTCAGAGCTTTTCAGGAATTAGCTTAACCGAAGTGGCTTTTTGCTTAAATTGCCCTATATAGCATTTACCCATTGTTGGTAGGAGCATAGTCGGCGTTTTAACACTATACATTGCTATACAATACTGATCAATGCTTTGGTACTTGATTTGTGCTTTGCGAATACATTAAAGTCACGGACTTTTGATTTAAGAGGAACATTGAGGGAATACTTAACGACTCTGATGTTTCTCACTTGTAAAGGAGAATTGTTTGTTCAAGAGAACTAGTGGAGTAATATTATGAATGAACAGTCGTTATGAACGTGGTCTTGCTTGGCAAAGAGAAACCCAAAAGAATACTAGCCACTTCAGTCAATGGTTATTGCTGATAAATTGTAATGAAATCCTCACATCGTGGCTGTTTACTGCTCTGTTAGTCAGACATGCAAATTAGCGCGAAATTCCAACGGTCTTTTTGTGTTGTATGTGTTGTACTCGTTTTTTGAGTCATAAAAAGAATATGAAATAAAGTTGATTTACTAGTGAACTCTTTGCTGAAACTGTCAGTCGAAAACCCTCTTTTTCTTCCTCTTTTTAATTTGCCCCTCTTTTCTATTTGGTGTCAAGATAACGAGTAAGGCGCGAGATTCTGGGACATTGAAATAGGCTTGGAATATTCAGGTTACTTATTTGTCAGCTTGAAAAGACATAGACAAAGCAAGACTTCGTGAAGTCATAGTAGTATTTGCTGGCTCCACGTAGGAGTCTTCCTGATTCTGAGAAAGGAACATGGTGTTGAGTATCGACTTAGTGGCCATGAGTTCGAGTCTCGCTAACTTCTATTTCATTCTTCCTTTTTTCTCTCCTTATGTGTCATTTGTACACCCTCTTCCCTTTCCACCTCATCCTGTGTATGGGTTTATGCTTGTGTCTGCCCACGCCCGGCTACCAGAGAATGCCATAGAGATGGAATTGTGATGAATTCAGAATGGGGTAAGAGCGCCAAGTTATGTCGCCCATAGTGATGTCGCTCATACCACAAGTAGGTGCTAAATCAGCGACACTGCTAGTTGTAATCTGCTTTCCAAGTTTCACATTGCATGACGATATGCACGCTGGGTCTCCAAGGGGCAATAACAACCCAGCCAGCATGGAAGGGGTTCGAGTGGTGAGCTCCCCTGCCAGCCATAGACCGAGGGGCAGGGAACCCCCCGCTCCCATTGTTTCAGGGCCTTGATGGGCACTCGCTTGTCAAAAGGAAGCAGATTTCCAACGGCGGCCATTGTGTTTATGCAAGATGGGATCGAATCGTATGATTGTTTATGATGCGGGCAAAACCAAAGGAAAGATTTCCTGGTTCGATAGCAACTGGAGTGGGCAAAGGAGCGTTTGTGAAGCGGAGGAAATATGAAAAACGCGGCACAAAAATCCACGGACATAATAGCAGTTGCCGCTTTGTTCCTAGCCACGGCCTGGGCTCAAAGCGTGTCTAAATACTATTGTTATCCCTTCAGTTCTCGACCGTGCCATTGTTGTTGTGAGTATTGTTGTTGTTTTGGAGGGTGATGATAATGATGTTTGTATTGTCATCCTGCTGTGATTTTTGTTGGTCTTTGTTGTTGTTGGTGTCGTTGTTGCCGCTGGTGATTTTGTTGCTGATGCTGTCATGAATGCTATTATTGTGATGATTTTGATGCTGTCGTTGATGAAGTTGGGGTTTTGTTGTTGTCCAAATTGTTGTGGTTGTCGACATTGTTCATGATCTTAAGCTAAAAAAATGAACTTTTGAGAATTATGGTCACTATCCTTGTACTCTAAAAGTTGCAAAATTAAATTGCTCCTTGGCTTGCTTGTCGACAGACTGACCGACTGACTGACTGACTGATTGATTCACTCACTCACTCACTCACTCACTCACTCACTCACTCACTCACTCACTCACTCACTCACTCACTCACTCACTCACTCACTCACTCACTCACTCACT
>JAWQUT010000466.1:313600-350641 GCA_033807755.1 Ellobium chinense
ACCTCCACTTCCACCTTCCACGAGGCGTCCAAACTCTGAGAACATCATCAATCGAGCGAAGCGAAACAAACGTGGTGATTGACTTTCTTTGTTAACTCCTACATGATAAAAGGATCCTTGCTGCGCGTCGTAAGTCATTACATGAAGGCACCAGATTGGAAAACAAGAGACTAAGAGAACAATGCCAATGGTTTGCAGGGCCGGAACGACCTCCTGCCGCAGCCACTCATAAACCGGGGGGAGGGGGAGAGGGTGTGGAGGGGAAAGAGGGAGAGAGTCGGAGAGGGAAGAGGAAGCGAACAAAGTAGAGTAAGGTCTTCCAGCAGTCAAAGTGACATGATTACGGGATGTGTATGGCTTTTCTCAAAGTTCTAGGGACTTTGGTAGCTCGTCAAGGTTCCAAGATGGGACCACTGTGACTCTCCGCTTACTCACGTTTTGGATTTATCTGATTCTTAATGATGTTAGCCTTATATATATCCTCCTTAGTACTCATGCCTTTACCAGTTGTGTCCCTGCCAAGCCCATGAGCAAAACCCATACGGATCCATAGCCCAGTGATGGAAGATATCTTGATTGAGACCCCAATCCACCCCCACCTAAGCAAAAAAAAATATATTATTACGGAAGTGAGGATCCAGTGACGCCCCTGGTGCTTTATTTTACAATGTGCGAAAATTGAAATTCCATCTCAGCATCGGGTGTCTCTCTTGGGCTCAGTGGCGTGGAAAGGAACTATAATTGAGAACTGAGAGAGTACGCATACTGGGCGGGGATGTGAATGGGTCCTTCTGTTGTTACTGTCAGCAGCTCTAGGCAATCATGGAATTCTAGAAACAATGAAAATTCAAAACAAAGCAGTTAGGAAGAAAAACAAGCGAAAAAAAAGTCTTTCTTTTGAATGATCGAAGAGGTTCCTTCGGGATCGGTTCTTTTGATTATCTCTTCTCAGAGGCGTTGATTATGTTGGGGGTGGGGCGGCTGTCTCGCCTATCTTCCTGTTTGATTCTCACCCCATTTGTTACTCCCCTGTGCTTGAACAATCGGTCTATTTTTTCTCCATCTCTTTCTATCTCTCTGTCTCTCTCTCTCTCTTTTTCGCGCTTTCTCTCTCACCCCCTCCCCCTCCTCATCACTGTGGCGTGCTTTTTTTCCAGACCTCGCCCCCTCCCCTCGAATTTTCTCGTCAGTCTATATCTGCGATTATAACACTCTTGAGCATCCGGTTCGAACTGGATTCGATACAACTTTCATGATACAGCCCGTTGGTGCATGTAAAGGTATGGTCATGTATCATCTCTGTGCGCAGTGCTGGCGCTGGAAACAGTTCAGAAAGATGTGATCCATTTTTCTTTGGGAGTGCCAGACAGTTTTGAGGGGGGAAGTGAGCACGTGATAGTGGAAGGGCTACTTTAAGGAGCTTAAATTTGAATCTGGCCAACTGTATGCATTGTCTGGGACTAAAAACAGTATTTTCTTCTCACACTCGACGTCTCTATTTTTCAACCCATCCTTTGGATTTGCGAAACAGGAAGACGTCTAGAAAACCAATTATCGGTCGGATTGAAGACGACCAATCTCTTTATAGAATGGCAAGCAGACGAGAAGACAGGCTGATAGACACACATATTGATAGGCAGGTCTGCAGAGGGATAGATGGATGGATGGATGGATGGATGGATGGATGGATGGATGGATGGTTGGATGGCTGACTGGCTGGCTGCAGGCTGGCTGGTTGGTTGGATGGATGGATGGATGGATGGATGGATGGATGGATGGATGGATGGGGGGACGGACGGAGATTCACACAAATGCATGGATTCACCGACATCGACAGACACTTTAATTTATCTTATTAAATGCTGCCAGATCCTCACCGCGTTTGACGGCTAGGGATGTATTGAGCGGACTCATCAGTCTCCAACACTGTTACAGAATAGGCCAGACAAACTGGCACGGAGGCTGTCAAGCAGACGGCAACATCAGACATTCACGGGCACTGGCCACATCTTGTGCATTTTCTCCATTAAGACGCGAAAAGGCTGGCGTTCTTTCCTTTATTTTTTTATTCTTATTTTTACTGAAATCTTATTTTGAGATCCGATGACATTTAATAACGCAGTCTTGTATCATTTTTCTCCTGGCACAGTTGCCAGAAAGGATAACATAACTCATTTTTGAGCCAATCTCTGCTGGGAAATATGGCCGATTCTTTTAACCCCACCGAAATTTGAGGTCGTTTTTTTGAGAGTGTGCACATGTGCATTGCATTTCGACAGCGACGTAATCTAGTAAATCAAATCGCAATTCAGAAATGGGTATGCAAAAAAATCTGCGCAAGCGTCAAAAATAATCTCCGAGACTGTTCATGTCTTGTTTCTTGTTTTGAGCTGGTATATCAAGATTTGCTAGAATGCTCAACAGCTTTGTCCAACTGTACGTCTGTACCTGGCTCACTGCCTGCTCCTTGCTGCATTGGCATTGCGTAATATATGAGCTCGTCTTAGAAACACAATGAAAATCCTATATCTGTGAAAATAGTGATGTTAATTGTTTTAACAGATTCATAACCCCAAATATTAGCAGACTTAGAAGCGTCTCCAGAGGTGATTCTAGACGATTCCATTGGCGTTATTTATTTTTCTTATTACAAAATACGATAATATTTTCACCTTAAACATGTGAGGTTAAATACCAAAGAAAACATCTGTACGGTTAGATTCTAGACAATTTCTGTGGCACTAAGCTGTGTCATCAAGTCTTGCTCATTCCACAGTTATGCTTAACAACCGCCGCCAGCCACAGTTTTGTCAATGATATTTCTTGAATTTTTTTTGGATTCTCTGATGTATCGTAATAGATCGTATAACATTTTCAGACTGAACAAGAACTGAACAGTACCGGAAATGCTTAAGCCAGCACCTGAGAGCTTTGTTTGCTTAATCCATAGATATATTTCATTGTGAGTACAAGTACATTTGCCAAGCGTGTAGCCACTAATCGATGACTAAATGACGAGGCCATGTCGAGTAGCAGCTAGACCGCGGCTTATTTCGTGCTCATGAGTGCGCCTGAAGTGATACAACAGATGAAAGGTGTTTCGATGTCTCTTTGAAATGTTGTTCTTTGTTTATCGGTCTTTTCATCAGTGATCGGCTATACATTCTAAATGTAAACTGTAACATAGCCTCCGTGCTTCTATTAAACACACACATAAGATAAACAACATCAAAAAAAAAATAATCCGGTATTTATTTGCTCCACTTTAAAGACTTTCGAATTAGATCGATTAAACAACCTGACTCATTACGAGGGCGGTTGCTGTGGTATGAAAATATATTAGGAGATCACGATCTAGAATGTCAGGGCATGTGTCTTTAATTTTGAAAGGGGTTTTAGAGTTTTGTGAATAAAATTTGATAAGCAGAATATACTAGCCTCAAATTATTATGCACGCACAGTCATCCGGGCATCGCGGTGTAATGCTTGTTGGAGTTGTGGCTTGCCATGCCCGGATGATCATGCGTGCATATTAAAGGGATGTGGTCTACTGGGCGGTAAAGTGTGTGTATACAATTTCGCTGCTATTGTTTGCGATAACTATTTGTTTTCTGGGATCGCCATACTTTGAAGTCCGTTTGTATGGCGTGGAATAGAATATTCGCTGGTATGAGGCAACAACCATGAAAGTGATATGTAACTGAATCGTGAGTTACGGGACACCAGTGTATTGTACTGGCAATGGCACGTGCGTCCACTGTGTTGGATGATTTTTTTTAATATTGAGCTGAGACTTAATGAGTCTATCAGTAAACGGATATTTGTAGTGAAGCTGAATTAGCGCGAGGTAATAACTTCATGAAGACATCAGGCTTGATACTTGCAACAAACATAGAGTATCTGCTAACATCAATATGGGACCAATGTGTGTTCCCCGAAGTACCTGTGGGTAGATCTGCCAGCCTGGTACCTGCAGGAAATTTAAATGATTAAGTCTACCTAATCCAGAATTTGTTCCTTTTACTCTCGCATATTACCCACATATTATGTTATGTCCATTTCGTCCAAGCAAGAGCCATCAGTCTCTATGGTATAGAATGGATGTGACGTTCGCTTCATATTCAGACGTTGCTTTGTCCTCTATGCTGGCACGGACAAGCGACTGCCTGCACTTGAGGCGAGCTTTACATCTGTGATACACCATAAAAGGGGATAGTGCTTATGCTTTTATGTTATATCCACAACGATGTGTCCAGTCTTACCCATCTTTAGATAGTGTCCCATATGGGAGCCATATTTGAAGGGCTTGGATATGCCAGAAGGGCTGGTATTCTTGTTTCACATAATTGTACATGACACGTTTCTTGATGTTCATTTTGGAGACTGAAAAAGGCTTGTCTTTCTCAATCCCATCCCGTTCACCCTTCTGAGTGTTCATCCTCCCCCAAATCTCCCTCCAATTTCTCTCCCTGTGTTCGACGTATTACGAGCTTGTTCCTTCTAATTGACACGGCTAATTACTCGCATAATGACGTAATCAACATGGCTGCCAGGCACCCCTTCTGGTCACGTGTCAATACCAGCCACCAATCCACAGACCTGACTCACATCATAACGAGGCTCGATTCTTGCTGAATCTGACGCCATGTTGCCGACACCGGTACCATGGGCGTAGCTTCCCCTTTGCGGGTTAGAGGCTGAGAAGAACTTTTTTTCAGGGTAAAGGACTACTGTGTCCATTGAGATCTGTTGGCCTTTGTTGTGTATTGTCCCCACAGCTGCACTCACAGTTACATAAGTACGGTATGATGATAAAGTTAAAGGTATTACAAGAAATGTTACAGATGGACTTCAAGTATTTTGATAACCTATAAATAATACTGTCGAAGACAGTTCCAACAACAACAATAATACAAATAATAGTGATAATAAGAAGGTGGCATAAAACCTGGGAACACCTCTTTTGGCGACTTCACTCCTAATCACCTCAGCCTGCCAGACCACTCATTAATTGTCTCAGCCTTTGAGGATTACACCAAAGCGAATTCATTCGCCAAAAAGATGAGCAGGTCGCCCTGCCTTCCTGTCGCCACTCACTTGCCTTGTCAAGCCACGCCCCTGCCGTCCATTCTCTAGTCCATAAAATGTTTCAGGGCTTCCCTGCTGTCACTGTCCGACTGTCTCTTCATTTAATCAGCTTCATTATTGCCTTAATTAGCAACGTTATTGTTATTAATAGCGTTGCCAGACAGGACTCCTGATGTATCCCTTTGATATCACAGGCCTACACGCTAGCATCTCTTTGTGTCCGCTTATTTTCTGTGACAGTAATTTAATCGGAAAGACACCCCCCCCCCCCCCCCCCCCCCCCCCNCCCCCCCCCCCTTACCCTTACTCCCTCGATTCTTCCTCGTCCTACTTTCTCTGGTTGCAGGGATTACCTTATGATTTTAATTGGGTGTGTTAATGCCTCCTTGTTCAAGGGGGTGTTTATGTAAGAATCGATAGAGACGCTTTAATGATGGACATCAAAGCTCGGATGTCTGTGGCTGTGAGATTTTTTTTTTCAAGTATTTTTGTTTTTATTAAGGCATGTTACGAGGTTTTATGCAAATTGGATTGATTCGTGACTCACGCAAGTGTAATATTATGGTGATTTGAGAACTAGTGATTTGCAGGGGCATAGATAAAAGGAGGTATCCAGTGACTGAGATCTCGTCACTATATATATGTGTGTGTGTGTGTGTGTGTGTGTGTGTGTGNAAACAAAAAACCCACGATCATTAGCTCCGTAAAGTACCGACCTTTCACTAGGCACACCTTTGCCAAGCTATTTGCAACAATTCTAACAACTGTTTTTGCTAACGTTACTTCACTCATGGTACTGGCTCTATAGTAATAAAACTTGGCAGATTGTATCGGTCAGTTAAAACAGAAGTTTATATTTCCAATTACACTCACTACATTAAAGTTGAGTCATCTTCCTCGACAAGAGTTTTGAAGCACTCATTTGAAATTTCTCACTCACCGGTGGTTTGGTTTTTATTACCGCCTCTCAGTGCACTTCCCAGAGTGCAAACCATTGTCCACCCGTATCCATCCATCCATCCATCCATTCATCCATGGCAGTTAATATTCCTTCCTGCCTTCCTTCCTCCCTTCCTTCCTTCCTTCCTTCCTTCCTTCCTTCCTTCCTTCTTTCCTTCCTTCCTTCCTTCCTTCCTTTCCTTCTCCCTCACTCATTCCCCCTCCCTTTACTTCCATTGGCCTTTGAGTTAACACAGAGAAGACTCATCAAGCCGGTCGATACAGTGCAACTGGTGACTTGAGACACACTTTAAAAGTGTTTCAATTTCCAGCGGAATCCAATAAAATCTCCGCGATTGTCTCCCCCTCTGTTACCACGTCCGTCTTTTTCACGTCACTCCACTTCCGGTCGTGCAATGACACGCTGGATTAGCTCCCTTCGATCCCATCTCTATCTGGTGGAGAAGGGAAAGAGATGCGAGACAAGGGTCTTCCCCTTTAAGGTTACGTCGCTGTGAAACCAAGGGAGAAATTGGCACTTTCTTACGTTGCGACGGGAGGGTGAATTTAGGTAACCTAAATTCCTCGTTATTCGGTGACATCACTGAGATGAATGGCAAAAAAAGAAAAAGAGATCTATGTGGACGGAATCTAATATTGGTGTCCCGAGAGACAAATTTGCCAAGACATCTTGCGTTTTGAAAACAAACTTTAAACGCTAGCCCAGGATCAGCTCAAGGTCTTTATATGCTCCTAACAAGGATTATAACCTTAGCGACCATAAACAGCAGCAGTAGTGCGGGATCAGGGGAAACAACAAGCGCCAAATTAATGCTGGGAGTATAACCTACTCCTTTTAGCTTCTTTTACATATTGAACAATCCAGGGATACCAAATCCACAGTGCAGTAGACCAGTCTTTGTTGTTTTGTGGGGTTTTTTGTGTTTTTTTTGCATTTTGTAATGAATTCAGTGGTTAGAAGTCGTGCTAAATTCACACTCAACAATTATAGACAGGGATTAGTTTGGTCTCTGTTGAACCAGCCGACTGTTTGGATTGTCCCAACAAAAAAAAAGGGGGTTGACCTGCAGAGTTTTCTAATTCCTTTTTTAAACAAATAACCCCCAATAATAATGATATGACGTCTACTTTCTTCCCTCCTATTACTCTGACGAAATTTTAATTATGTTATCAGTATTTTGTCATAACTCCTCTGATGATATTGCAAGCAGACTAATATCATGACCTTCTTTTCTTCCTATTTACTCGCCTCTGATGCCCAGATGAAAGGGCGACCAGCGTGACTTTAATATTTTGTTCTTTTCACTCACTCTACTGACAAATGGCGGATACGATCATGTCATTAGTTTCTGTCTTCCTACTTACCTATCTGATGAAATGGCTAAGACAGTGACGTCATTACATAGTTTGTTCCTGTTTACGCTTCTCTGACAAAATGGCAGACAACCCAGTTCAACCTATCGCTCGGGATACCAGTGGCTGGCCGCAGGCGGGTGCTGTCATTGTCACTGTCGTGGTTAATTCAAAGGGCAAACAATGCTCTGTGAGACTGGGTAAGATTGTCATTAATTATTCACAGACTCACTTAGAGCCTCAGCCACTTAAGATGTCGACATGACTCAGCCATGAGATGCCGTCAATGACGATGGAATGTTTTACGATTTGGCTGTTATTATTTGTTATATTGTTGTTATGACTTTTGCAGTGTGGATACTGTTAGTCTTCTGTACTAGCCGATCTACTCACTTTGTAGCTCATCAAACGGTCGTCGATGTGAGCATCACTTTTAATGACTCACATCTAAAATGATAGCTGTAGGACCTCATGCGTCACGTCAGCGAAAAGCATGGTTTCTGAAAATTTATGTTCCAGGGACTGCGCCTTTAATCGAAGCCGATTATATCTGTGTGTCTCTGTTTCTCTCGCCTCGCAATAACTGGCAGAATGTGTTGACATTAATGCTCTGAAAACGAAAAGAAGAAAACCACCATGGTACCAGTCACCCCTCAACGTCACAGTACTTCCTGTATCGCAAGTGATGCTTGCGAACTTTCAATTCCCTGGATATTTGAGACTGACTTTAAGATCTATGACCACTTCATTTCTCTCCTTAAGTTAGTCAACTTTGAAGGGGTAACTTCCGATCCGTTCGATATGGGCAAAAAGTAGGTCACATAACCTCAGTCTCTTATCGGATCTGATGATATACAGTTATTCTACACCTCTTAAACAATACTTGTAAAGTATTAATCAGAAAGTTGATCATGTTCATTTTGCAGTCTTACACATCTGAAACTTTAGCCTTGTTGTTTAAATTCCTCAAAAATTAAGACATTAATGAAATATTAATATCCTGACTTTGTTCCATGATCTTTATCTGTTATCTAATAAACATGGACTGCCTGATGTTAAATAGGCTCTCTTTATTGACATTTTTCAAAACTTATCAGTCAGAATTTTTTTTTAGAATCACATTATAATTAAAGTACAGTATGATCGTTTCATGCTAATTTGCGTGAGGCGATAGTTTAAATTGGTTACAACATACCTAACAAATATGAACTACTCAGTGTTCTAATAAGTTTGCCTTTATTTATATCGGTATTTCGTCCCGTTTGCGAACGAATCCATAAGCCAAAAACAAATAATTATCCTAACTTGAGAGGGAATGTTAGGAGGGCAGTTTTTCTTTCGAAGCCGAAAATAATATTTGCTTTTACGAAATCGCTAAAAACGTAGATGAAACACTCGCTTCAGTCCTGACGTTTTTCTTTTACATGTTATAAGAACTTCGATCACATGCTGATATCGATCATTTTATAATCTTAATTTATGTCAAAGGCTTATAATTACTAGTGTTTTGTGAGGTATTCGGGTACACACCTTATTTGCTTTGTACTCGATGCTCACCGGAAGTGATGGGTCGTGGTGGAGAGAATCGACCTTTTTCCTCCTGACGGCATGGCGGTGAGAAAATGTCAATACATTGAGGATAATGAAGCTTTTGTCGCTTGTTTTCTTTAATTATTGTCGCATCTTTGCCGTATCCTCAGAAGCTTTGATGTTCCAGCTCAGAAAGTACCGGTTTGTATAAGGACAGAAGCTCAGGTATCGAACCAGCCCTTCTTTGGAGTTAGGTGTGAAACCATCATTAGTGAACTTTCTGTGTGTAAATTTGTGCAAGCATTGACATCGACGAAGTCTATTTCGGATTGTAATGGTTATTTAACGAGGTATTCTGAATACTGGTAACGCAATTTTACGGCTTAGTGTATAACGACCTATCGATACCTTATAATGATAAGAATGCATACAATGTTTTTGCGTATTGACGCAGACAGTTGATATGTAAGGTACATAGACCATGACTGACAGGATGGAAGTAAGTTATAAACGAGATTAAACGATTTTTGTTACATGTTCTTGAACTATAAAGTATACTTTGCTAACATGAGGGCAATGCTAGAGACAGAGAGAAATAAGAATGCGTCGTTGCACTTAAAAGAAACATCTAAATGGGGTTCAAAATTCAAAGGTCGAAAGTATAAAAAAAATGACAAGAGATACTGAGAGAATAAATGAAACAAACCCTTACAGAAAACCAACATATATTGTTACGATAAAGAAGGTAACTTAGTAAAAGTCAAAAATAGGTTCATTAACCTTTCTTAATAAATTGTATTACTCTTTAACATATAATCTTTATACAGTTTACTCGAGTTTACACAAAAACAAAAAAAAAAACCGTTCCTAAAGCATATGAGTATTCTATCCCCATCATCTATCATCAGATGTAGGAAAAAGAACTCAATTCATTTTCGACAGACACCAACCTCTCAACCTCCTTCAGTACTTGACACCATTCATAAGATATTGAGTTGGCCAGGTTTTTGCGGACGAGGACGTAATCCCCGGCAACTTCTCAACCCCCTCAGCTCGACAGGCCGCCCTGGTTGGCTCTTTCCGTATCGCGACAAAAGGTCCTATCTGAAATTGGAATGAAGAGTGAAGAAAGGTCCCTCTTTATATTTGGGGCCATCCAACAGGGTTGTCGATAGTGACACATGGACTGTCAATTCGCTACCTCCTATTATCTGATCCTCTCTCAGCCGCGATTGCCTCCTATGCCCCAGTCTATCAGTTTCTCCATCTGTCTTTTTACTCCTCACTGCTCTGTGTGTATCCGTGCCTGTCTTTCACTCATCTGCCTCCAAGGCTCCAGTCTGTCGGTTTCTTTGTCTTCTTCCTTTCCTTTCTTCCTTCCTTCCTTTCTTCCTTCCTTCCTTCCTTCCTTCCCTTCCTTCCTTCCTTCCTTCCTTCCTTCCCTTCCTTCCTTCTTCCCCTTCCCTTCCTTCCTTCCTCCCCTTCCTTCCTTCCTCCCCTTCCTTCCTCCTCCTTCCGTCCTTCTTTCCTTCCTTCCTTCCTTTCTTCTTTCATGCTTTCCCTTCTTCCTTCTTTCCTTCCTTCTTTCTTTCAAGGTATGTTCCCGTCTTTCACTCATCTGCCTCCAACGCCCAAGTCTTTTTTCTTTTGCTTTTTCTTTTTGTTTTTTTTCCCTTATTTTTTTCCATGTCTGCCCCTGAGTTTCATTCATGTCTGTTCACTCTTCAGCCCAGCTTACATTCGGCATATTCTCTTTCTTTCTTTCTTTCTTTCTTTCTTTCTTTCTTTCTTTCTTTGATAATTCCTTTTCTGTCCAGACTACTGTTAGCACATTTTTCTCATAATACCAGTCCTTTGTCACATGCTGTACTCGATTTCCTTTTTCCTTTCGTCCCCCTTTTTTTTTATGTCACGATTCCTCATGCACCCTACGACCCTCTTTCTTTAACTATTTCATTCTTAAATAGACTGTTTCCATTTACACGATTTTTTTTTGTCTCTTGTCTTCTTTACTGTCGGTGCGTTCCGTCCCTGGCAGTCCGTCTGTCGTTCAGATATCTCCCTCAGAGAGCAACCACTCCCTAAAGAAAGCACTATCTGATCCTGGTGCAGCTAATTAAAACAAAGACATCATGACCCAATCTTGAGCATCCCGCAAACGTCTTTTGTCTGTTTCTGCTTCTCGCCTCATTCTTTCCCCCTTCCCTCCAAAGTCAAATCTTTTTTTTCATCCTGCAACGCCCTGAAAGATTCAAATCCTTTCACTGAAGCTCTTAGAGAACCCTATGCACTGTGCCCAGACCTGCCTAAGTTCATTTACGTCGACGCCGCCTTCACTTCTCCCACTCACAGACGCATACAAAAACACCACACCACCACTACCATCGCTATATTTTTGGTGCACCTCATCAAAATCCTCTTCATCTAAGACATCGATTTGTTTTGTAGTTCAATCCCTTTCAGACAGTGCCAGAGCCCCCTCCCCTCCCCTCCTCCTCCCTCTCCCCACCCTTACACCATTCTTAATTGTTTAAGACTGCTTGAAAACCCTGTTCAAAAAAGAAAAGCAAACATCTGCTTCTTTCTTGCCGTCTTCTGCATTCTTAATCTCTTTCTTGTTTCCCTCTTCCTCTCCATTCATAATCTCTTTGTGTTCTCTCCCTTCTCTCCCTGTCTCTTTCTCCGAATATTCCTCTTCTGTTCCTAGTCCTTTCTCCTCTGCTTTCGTTTTTCTTCGGATCTCATTTGTCGCAGTCGATTTTCGTCAATTCCCAGGAAGTTTTTAGAGTTGTTACGTTTTGTAGTGGTTTCTCTTTGTGTGTGTGTGTGTGTGTGTGTGTGTGTGTGTGTGTGTGTGTGTGTGTGTGGTGTGTGTGTGTGTGTGTGTGTGTGTGTGTGTGTGTGTGTGTGTGTGTGTTTTGGGGAGGGAGAGGGGATGGATAAATGGGACAGTAATTTGATGTCCATCGCTGTTTATCGTAGAGATAGAAAATATTACGAAAGTCTTTTTAATCCTTTCGTTGCCGCTATTATGACGCTGTTCACGTGTTTCCAAAAACATTGCTGTATGCTGCAAGCAGGTACAATCTGGTAAATGCTCAGTGCGTGTTGTAGAACCCTTTGGTGCAAACTTTATTTCTTTCTGGCCTCCTTGCATGACGTTATGCCACTGGACCATACTGCGACGCCACCTATTTAGAGTTTCATGTTTCACCATGAGACACAAACAAGAAAACCATGCATCGATTCCATTCTCGTACGTGGCTTTAACTTCTGATGTGTGTCTAGGAGTTTTTAAACCCTTCAACGAATACGATCCGTGGGTTGAACTAGGGTGCTCACCAGTTTCTCAGATGAGTAATAAATGAATTCATGACAAAAAAAGACTCCTCTTGGAAAATCCAACATTCATGTCACTTCTACTCTACCTGTGTCCTAGTTCACAAAGAATGGATTCAAGGGGGTCTTGCGTAATGATTTCACAAACCCGTAGTTGAATAGTTTTCTTTTTTTTTTTGAAAGAGGCTGCATCGTGCAGAGAACCAGGAGGGTCTAAGATTAAAGTTGGGCTCAGGGTGCTGCAGCTGCTTTCAAAGAACTCATTAAAGACGAGAGCAGGGAAGGAGAAGGAAAGAGGAGTGGGNGGGGGGGGGAGAGTGTCCGACAGTTAAGGAAAGACGACCGTTACCACTTAAGTGCCGACACTGCTGTAAAATCTCTTACTCTGATGGTTGGTTTGCCTGAAGCACTCTGTGCCACAACTGAAGCTACACGTCCTCCGTCTCCGCCCACCATCTTGAACTTGTGTGCTGGAGTTTGTGAAGACATCGTAATATGACCCCCATCTTGCATCACTACATTGTTGAAGGATTTGCCCAGCTTCGACTCTCAGCCCTCGTCGTCATTGACTTTATTGTCTTTCCATCTGCCGAACTGTGTCTAGCTTAACGACCTCGTTTTATCGTCCTGCTCAGACAGACAGACAGACAGACAGACAGACAGACAGACAGACAGACAGACAGACAGACAGGCGTCACAATAGTGATGTATAGCTAACTTCAAGACTTTTACCTATATTGATGGCAAGAAGGGTGATTTACAAAAGAGGCACATTTAGAGAGAGAAACTCACATTCCTATCATGACATCAGTTGATAACGGTGGTCAGTTCTCAAACTCTCAAGGCAAAGATGGTCATTAGGCAGCAAAGAGAATAAGAAGAGATAGAAGAGAGCGAGAGAGAAAGAGCGAGAGAAAGAGGGAGAGAGAAAGAGAGAGACTGGGAGCTAAAAACATTATTTTTGGAGGGAAGAGAAATAAAGTAAGGAAGGTAGTTTTGGGAAGATGGAATGAGATGGAAGTGGGACGAAAAGGAGAGAGAGAGAGGTGGCAGCCTAAAACACATTAATTTGATATTTTAGAAGGAACAGACAGAATGAAAATGGGAAGAAGGAAAGAAATGGGGATGATTAAGAGATGTGTGATTAAGATAAGAGAGTGAGAGAAAAAAAGAAGAAGAAGAATTGAAGAGAGGGTGAGAAACATGCTGTTTTAAAGTTCCTTACGGGGTGTGGCGGCGGCATCGTGGTTTTAAGTACAATGGACAGCAAGAAGACCGAAGCAGACAGAGATTTGTAATCCCCGAGGCTTTTTTTGGAGGGCTTAAATATTTGAACAAAGTCTTGGATATGAACCAGGCCACAGAGACCAGACGTCTGCTTCGGTCTTCTATCGTCACAGAGTGTCCTGGATTAGAGAGATCCAGGGCAGTTCCAAGAAACAAGTCTCGCGTTTGTCACTCTGTTGTGATGTGAACCGGACCAGATGAACGATTCCTCCTTCTGTCGTTGGTGCTGTCCAGGATTATGGTAGGAGTCAGGACGGTTCCATGAAACATGTCTCACTAGTGTCGCTGTTTTCAGGATATGTACCGCCGTCTTGACCGTTTTTTGTGTCATCAGTTTTGTCCAAGATTTTGGTGGGGATTTATGGCGATTCTAAGGAACATGGACAGCTCTTTAAAATCCTTTTGGGTTCCATATTTGAGTATGATCTACAGTTGCAGTTACGTTTTTTCTGCACTTTATAAGGCATTTTCTGTTGACTAAAGAAGAGGGCAGTCTTGACCATTGTGAAAGTTTTTGTTACGGACCGTAAGGGACACTGTTTATTGGCTCAAAAAGGTAACTCTACAAATGTAGAGGTGTTGAAGAGAAAATGGAAGTTGGGAACATGAGAACTGCAAACTTAGGTAACGTGCCAAGAAATACCTTTAATCCCGTAATGTTTGTTGAGCATTTCTATTTTCATATGTGCAGAAACTAGATCTATATCTGAAAACGTTCATTAAAGTTAAAGTCCGTATTGACCCCCCCCCCTCCCACCCCCAACTCAGATCAGCCCCCGGGGGGAATAGGAAGGGGTTGGTTGTAGTTTAATTATCATCGTGACGACAGTATTTCAGGCTTCAGCGAGTATGCCCCTTAAAGCACCACCATATCTTGATGTTCAAAAAAACCTCCATTCTCTTCCTCAGCTTCCTCCTCCTTCCCTTCCTGCCCTCACCAAATCCTTAACCAAGGGCAGTGTCATGCCCAAGTGTTACAGGCCATGGTCCCTGTGCCACTCACGGTCTTTGTGGGGTCTTTACTTTTTAGCCCGGGTTAATGAGTGTCGCCAGCTGCCCAAGACATGGGGACAAAAGATGGCTAAAGACTGGGCCGATCCGAACCCGCCTCCGCCCAGGAGCCCCCGACCCTCCTCTCCATGGTCGCACATGCCATGTCGCTATACTGGACGGGTCAGCCTGTTTGAAGCGTGTTCCTGGCCTAGTTTGGTATTAAACTCGGGGGCGTAGCATAGGGGTTATGATGGAAGTCACCTGAGGGGCACAATAGATGTTGAGACAAAGGTCATTCACAAAACAAGGATGCACCAAGAGGAAACCAGCTGAGGCTTCGCCTTTGGAAAGAGAGGGGAGAAGGGGTGGGGAGTTCCACATACTTTTTTGGTGGAAAGGGGTACAGGTCACTCGGTTCTCCCCCTCCCCCCCCCCTTCCATATGTACACGCCTCTGATCAATCTCTACCATATCGGACCTTGAGGAGAGGAACAATAGAAAGAAGGACGGTAGAAAGAACAAAACCACTGACCGATGGGCCCCTGAGTGGTCGTCGAGGACCATTGGAGAGCTGGCTTGTCGCAATGAAAGGTCACGCTTAGTTGTCCGGCCTTCAGTTTCGATGGTTCTTTCCAATTTTCCACCGGCCTTTTGGAGAGGCTGCACTCAAGTTTACAAGAGCTTCGAGAAACAAGCTTAACATGGAAGAAATAAAGTATAAAAACGGACACTTTCCACCCCTTTGCTAGAATTTTTGGCTAACAGCAAACTGACATGACATCTGCCACTTCCTCCACCCACCCGCCGGAAGTCGCTTTCAGAACGAGTTTTAGTTCGCGACCTTCATTTGCCGAAAATTTCCGAAAAAAAAAACCTCCCGGATAGCTTGAATTAGGCGTGGCTCTTGAGCCGGTTCCGGGAGAAGCCCATCTGCCAAATTAAACGGTGTGTGGAAATTACCGAGTAATTAACGGTTCGGGTTATTTGCTTAAGGCATTTACTGGAAAATGATACTCTATTGAGTATCGGTCTCAGCAATTCAACTTAAGGAAAGAATTGCTTTACTAATCTAAATGTGATTTCAGGCGTGATGAAAAGAATTGGTGACAGTCGTGATTTATGATTATCTTGAGTTATACACGATTGAATAGAAGACCAAAGAAGAAGGCGATGGAATGGCTGCTGTTATTATTGTTGTTGTTATTGTTGCTCCTCTTCTTCTTTAATCTCAAGTTTAATCTTGAAAGAATACAATGCTAGACAGGCGATCGACGGAGTGGACGCAGATTCTAGCCATCCACTGGGAAGCCATAAATATAGATAAGATGACTTGACCGTTCCAAGGTCTTTCCTCGTCATCCCCAAAATAAATTGTTTTTCCTTCCGAAACTTCAGAACAAATATGCATGATCAATGCTTTGTTGTTGATGTTTGGAAACTGAAAAAGGCATCATATCTTAGGCAGTCTGTCATCGACATCTAAAATGATCATACACTGGCCCACTTAAAGTATTTCAGAATTCCCTCTCAAGACCGAGTTGGTTCTTACTCACACCTTTCACTTTCATTATGTTTCACGAAAACCGCGAGGTCAGTTCTTAACCGACAGTGATTTAGGCAATCAAAATGGCATGAATATCAGAGCCAGTTACAGTGAACAAACATTCACATTGATACCTGAAGAAGCTAAGAACGTCCATCCCAACACACTGCTATCTCTTACTTCCACTTTTCATCAGAATTGGAAAAACAAGTGTGGTCATTACATAGAGAAAAAGAAAAGGCATCAGTATCATAGGTAATCATCAACAACAAATACTCAGACACATATCTGAAGTACTTTGGTAGTTCCCTCTTAAGATCCGGTTCTCTCATACTTACAGCTTTTACTTTCATTAAGGTTGGAAGAAAACGCATGGTCAGGTTCTTACTGAAGAGGCATGATTAAAAAAGAAACAGATCACAGATTATCGTCGACGGCAAACACTCACGCATATACCTAAAGTACTTTTATGGTTTCTTCTTAAGCTTTCGTTCGCTTTCACTTACAACTTTTACTTTCACCAAAGTTGGAAGATAACGCATGGTCAGAGGCTCACCGAAGAGACATGGTTAAGAAAAAAAAAGACATCAACATCACAGATAATCGTCGACAACAAACACTCAGACACATACCAAAGTGCTTCCTTCTTTAAAGACTCCGTTAGCCCCACTTGTACCTTTCATTGAAGTCCTTGAGATTTGTGTGTTTTGCTCCCTGTTCCTGCGGGGGCTCAGTCGCATACTTTGGTCGAGTGGTTTGAAATAAAACAAATTCCAGACTAACAGAGAGAGAAAGAAGAAGAGAAGTGAAAGATGCTGAAGCGTCGGTGGCGCTGCAAAGAGATACTGAGTAGGCTGAAAGAAGTAATTAAGGGATGCGGTCGGCAGTGTGATGTAAAAGTTCTGTAAATCACACTGTATATGTGGGTGGGTTACAAGACTGTTGTTTCATATTGACGAATGGTTGGTGAGTGGAGCGGAGGGAAGAGAAGAGCCCTCTTAAGACATGGTGCACTAGGCATAGGAGGTAACTTGGGTAGACTTGGGAGGGATACTCCAAGACGCAAACTTTTTTTCTGACTGGGATATGGGCTGTGGCGCAGCCACTACCACCCCCCTCCAAAGAAAAAATGAACGCTTCTGTAAAGCATCTGTTTTAAACCGCAAGTACTCATGGGATAGATGTTCAAAGTGGTGTGGTGGGTTCAACCTCTTGATCCTCACCAACACGTGGCTACATCCATCAAACTCTGGAATGTTTGTGAACATTCAGTTTGACACTGCAGAGATTGAACTTTTCTTGTTCGTTCTGTTTTCCTTCTTCTCATTCTTTGTTGTTCACGTCTTTCTTCTGAAAAGTAATCTACTGTCTGGAATGGGACCAGTCCAAAACAACAGTTGCTCTACTAGTCTAAAAGTGATTTCAAGGATCGTAAAAGAATTGATGGACGTCGTGATTTATGTTTATTTTGATTAAGAGTTAAGTACTCAAACACACTGCTTAAGAACCCGCGGGACTTTAAAAATTAAAAAAAAAACTGTTTCGTGTTAAGCAAATTATTTATTTCGCCCTATCCAGTGCGCTAATCGAACTTATCATTTTGGGAAAGAATTTTTGTAATATGCAATTTTGAATGTCAGAACTGTTCTCAAAGATGAATAAAATCAAGCAAAACCTAAGCAACATACGTGTATTAAAATTCTGGACAAAATGTGGAAGGGGGGGGAAACNGGGGGGGGGGAGGGGGAAACACCCATTGAGATGAACACCCCTAGTAAAGATATCGTATCTGTGCCCGCTGTTTGTTAAAAGATGAGCCAGCCATATTCCTCCAGCAATAGAAAAGTGAAATTCTGAGGTAATAATTGCCGGAGTTATGGCTTGCGATGCCTGGATGATTGTGCATGCATAAGAATTGAGAGCTGTCTATGAGTAGATAGGAAGTACCAACGGCAAAATGAAGATGAAATTAAAGAGTGAGAATACCTCATCTCTTAACAGTTAGTGAGACTCCAGGATGTAAAGCAATTTGATTTTCATTGTCTTAGCGAAATTGGGATCTTAAGGATGAGACATGTATTAAGCGTTGTGCAGCGAAGTCTATAAATCTAAAAAAAAAAAAATTGATGCACTGTTGATTTTGATTGTTCTTCGGAAGTTGCTTTCATATTTTCTGGTTTATTGGTGCATTTACAGTACATTTTGCTTATTTAGACTTACCTTCTTTCGCCTCTCCGTGATCCTTGCTTGCCGTTGTTTGCTCTCACCTAACCCGTAAATTCATCATTCCTTACACAGATTGCACCCGTAACATCTGACAGATTTAGCTCCACTCACTGCAATAAAACCCTCGTCAGCTTGTCGTTATGCTTCATTCCAGTGATTCTGTTAAAGTAATGGGCACAATTCTTGCGCGAGTCGACCTACACTAAGATCATGATGTCATCATTAAAAATGCGTTGTTCTATGCCTGTAGTTGTTTTGTTTCGCAACCCCCTGCGGCATGGCAGAAGCGGTGGGCGATTTCAACTAAGTTGAATTAGTTCGAGTATGGGTATAAATCTTTGCCGTTAAGGAATCGAGTGGGGCACCAAACACGCCATCGAAGTTTGAGTCATGTTTGGTACAGGGGGGTGACCAGTACCCAAAGTGATGTCCGGGGGTAATGAAATCACCATTTTATGTGCGAGAGATCGTGGTTCAACAGCATTACATATATAAGAAAGCTCCCGCAGAAAAAGTTTGCAAAAGACAGTAGACCCAGAATCGGGTCAGTGTTAGGGTTCGGAATTTGTTCCGTTCGACTTCTGTAAATAGAGGAATCGGAATCCGTCCATTGTATAGCTGGCAGGTGACCAACGCAAGCAGTCAGGAATGGGTGTCAGAAGACAACGGGCAAAACATTGTGTTGTCTCAGAGCATGATCTGGCTAAGCGTTTACGATGCTGAAGCGGGGCCTGAATAATGAAACAAGCCCTTTGATATCAACGATAGAACAACAACATCTCTATGCCAACTCTAGCATTAAGGGCTTTGACAGCAGTTGCAACAAGATAAAGAATCCACCGCCAACAGCAACGCGATGTGACAAGGTTCGTCGACATGGCTCTTAGGTGTCCCTCAAATTACCGTGTTCTAATCTCATCACTAAATTCATATATATAATTCATATACATGTATATACTTGTAGAAGAGAGATATGTAATGTATTTACACTTATTCAGACGTTAGGGACTCAAGAACGATTTACTTTGTCTTGATGTTAGACATTTTGGGTATTGCAAAGTACTGGTACTAGACGCTGATAATCCATCCATCCTCTTCCCTGACGGCACAACTTTTTAAGAAACTCGTATTATTGGGCATTGAGGCTGTGCAAAGACACTGCAAAGACACTTATAGGTGGACCTAAGCTTTTCATGACGTGGTAGAAAAGCAGATTTCAAACTGGTGGCATCGCCTACGCCCCCATTTTGTCTGAAGAGGAGGTGAGTTAAGGGAAAGACTTATAGGGAAGGCCGAAACTGACGTCACGCTATTTCAGTCTTATTATGTGGATTGGCAAGGACAAGGGTTTACCATTTCCTTTCCCCTGGCCCACATCACCCGTTTTCTCAACCCCAACTCGTTCCATTTTATTTTTTTCGATTGACTACCAGTACCAGATATGGCAATCAACAGTGACAAGGGGCATCTTGGAGACGATCCGGAAGTGATTGGGGGTTGATGAACCCTGACACGTGATGTCATGGGTGTCCCGGTCGGTCTGCACGGTGTCAGGGCAAAAAGGATCCCGGGACAGGATTTTTAGGGGATCTGCTGGGAATGAAGGAGGCTTTGAATGCAATTTAAGGGCATATACCTGTTTCTTGTGGGGTGACGAAGAGGTCAGGAGAGTGATGCATGTTGCTGAGGGAAAAGAATACAAGCAGATTGTTTATATGGATGAGGATGAAGATGGCTGAGAAAGAAAGAAAGGACAATGGTTAGAAGTGGAAGGGAAGCGGAAAGAGAGATGACTGAGAGAATGATTGAAGGAGGATATGGAAAAGCAGAGAATAAAGGAGGATAGGAAAAGAAGAGAATGAAGAAAAGGATGGAGATGAGAATAGGATAGGAATATAGTTGTGAATAAAAGAGGAGGATGCGAAGGAGGACAGTGAAGATGAAAATTAATGGAAGGTATGAGTTAAAAGAAAGAGCGCTGGAGAGTGACCGCTAGATGAGAAAATGGAGGAGAGAAGAGAACATGGACTTACTATTCTGATATGGATCATATCTCAGTAACATAGAAGGATTGTATTGTAGGCCAATGCGAGAGACAGAGAGCATACGTGGACCAATGAGAGAGAGAGATAGAAGGAGAGGGGAAGGAAGAAAGAAAAAGACAGAGACAGAGAGAGACAGTAAGCGGGATAGGAAAACAGATCATACTGCTTAGATACCGAATATACACAGCTGAAGATAAACACCAATGAAGAAAAGATCGGGCACAGTAATAAAGCAGCTCAGTGGAGGTCAGCATTTATAAATGTTAGCTTTTCTCATCTACAGAATGTATGAACCTTAAACACCAAAGACCAGAAGATACATGAGCCTGTGCCTGGGACTCCTTTGATGCTATTCCTGCTAAGATAACGACTGTAATTATGTCGAGCAAATCTCAGTAAATATTGACAGAGCATCTCTAAGCTGCATCTCTGCAATTTAGTTTGTCATGAACTTCCATTTTTGTCCCTAGTTCATTAGAATCGCCATGATAATTATCGCAAAAATGAATCAGGCACGACAACAAGAAATCGATCAAGCAACCCGTAGTTTTGCATGGATCCTTATAAATATATACAGTTAAATCGCCTCATGAGACCTTGAGGGTTTTCCGGTATCGATCCAGCCCTTTTATGATAATAACTACATGCCTTATAATCGATGACCATTGAAAATCAAAAAGCATTCGCGACGGGTTGAATCGACTCTGCTGTTAGCATAAAATAACTAATCAATGCCAGCGATTTCTTTTTGTCAATTTTAGTGATGGATCAATGCGAGCAGAGGATTCTAGAGAAACGGACATTTAAGTTTATACATTGACTTGTTTTTTGGACAGCACAAGGCTTTCTGTGTCCGTTTGCTCGCGGGGAACAGAGTGAGCGTAGGCTTTCGCCATTTTGAGTCAGACGGATGAAAAGCAAAAATTGATGACGTCATTGTGCTCACCAATTTGTGACAAAGAAAACTAAACTAATGACGTCATTCTGCCCTTTATTGTGTATAAGTAGGAAGGAAGAAAAAGTAATGATGACGTCATAATGTCAATCATTTTGTCATAGCCGGAAGTAAATGCAAATAAGACTGGTGGGAAGGTTCAGTGTGACGTCATTTTTGCGCAGTCACTTAGAAGTTGTCGACATCGAAAGAGAAGAAGGGAGAGAGGCGGTGGAAAAAGAGGAAGGGAAGTAAAGAAAGTGAAAGAGGGGAAAACCACCATTCAGTTTTGACTGTAGACAGAATGTTGTGAAGTTAATGGATCATGAGGAAAAGAAGGGAGAAGAGAAACGATAAAAGGGAGGCACAGGCATACTAATTATTTTGAAAAACAACAACAACAGAAAACAACAAACAAAAAAAGGCAAAAAAAAAAAGAAATTGCATACATACAGTTCCCAATTACCCTTTCCGTAATTAAGAAACAACAGTCCATGTGTAAGCGGAAGTGTATATTATGTTGAACGGTGCATTCTACCTGAAGGCACCCTGTTTCATTAAAGCACAGGCCTGTTTGCTACAGTACTAATAAAACGGGTGTTGTCACGTGGCAGACAGGGTTTGACAAATTGCGTACTTCCGCTTAGCAACAAATAAATTTGACACACGAAACCAACATAATATGCCTCAGTCTCTACCCCTTTCCCCCCTTACCTTGCCCTCTCCCTCCACTCCTGCCCCACCCACCTCATACTCATACATTCTTTCATGTAATACATTACGTATAACCTTGTTTATGAAATGAAAAGAGAAAGAAAAAAAAAAGAAACCCTTCGTAGTTCTGTTTAGACCTAACCTGAATAAAGTCTTTTGTTCTCTTTGACTCATTATTGATTCCACAGAGCAACTCTTACAAGTTTCGCACCCTCCCATTTCTTGTCGACATCTTCCGTCCCACTTCCACCCCACCCCCGGAACTTCTCCGGTTCACACGTGTCTCATTAAAAGAACATTGTGAAAACCCGCCATTAAAAATGCTGTGCAACAATGCAATAGCGTCTAGCCTCCAGCCATTCTGCCGTGTCACCACAAAAAACTCCCTAAGCAGTGATAGCGGTATTGGTGCCTTGGTGCGCCCAAGACCTTTTTACCATGATGCAATTTCAGTGTTGTAAGAGTCTTGTGCCAATGACTAATTGATGAGCGTGTTCCGTCTTAAATGTGTTGGTGTTTTGGATGCACATTTTGAAAGTGTATGTATCTTACATTATTGATGAACGTATATAGTTCATTTTTATGGTCGCCATCACCTGTTTTCGTAGAATGCAAATATTTTGAGACCTCAGAGCCGGGTTGATTTAAATGCGTCATCGATTTAGACTGAGACTACTTAAAAATCTCGTTCTTGCATAGTTCCCTTGATAACACTAAACTATATATAATCCGATGTTGGGTTTGATATCATCGATGCTGTCTGATTCCGTCTTTGCTTTCATGCACAGGTATTTTTGCCCACCTGAGCTGACCCTATGTTTTGACTGTACTGCAGTCATCTTGACTTATGTACCATCTTTTATAACAGCCTAAAGTAGTGTGACATAGAACATCTGATTCCATCTTTGTTTTCCTGCCCAGGTGTAAGATGAACTCTCTGTTTTCCCCGTCTGCGGGGTGTTTCCCTTTTGTTTTGTCTGCACTGTAGTTATTTGTTGTTTAGACTTGTACACTTCACTTATTGAGTTGAAGAAGTGTGACATAGAACATCCCGGAGAGAAGTCCTCATTCTTATTTTCCTACACTTGTGACAAATGGTGGACAGCGAAGAGCTTTTTTTAATCATACTCATGAAAAATGGTGGGTAAAGTTTTACATCTGATATGCGTTCTTCCTTTTCCCGCCCTCCCACCCCAAACGCAACTAAATCCAGTCTTCTATCGAGTTTAGTTTTGCCCTTGGTTCTTTTAGTGGCCAGATAGTCAAAACATGTCCAGTCCAGGACTCAACCAATAGTGGGAATTAAAAAAAAATGGTATCTTAAAGCTCCCGTACATTATCATTATACTGTGGAAGTCATCTCAGAGGCACATAAGCCTAGTACCCACCCGTTACTTTCATTCTTTTCCATTGAGCAGATACCCAAAACATGTCCAGGGACTCATCAGATAATGTGAAAATCATCCTCCAAAGTTGCCGTGAGTTTATCATAATAATGTGAAAGTGATCTCAAAGTCACATTTGTTACTCGTTAGGGTGACGAGTGTCACGGCCTGGGTATTCTTCTCCCTGTCATAACGCCATTACATTTTCACGGCTCAGATTTCATCGCTGTATTTACACGGGCGACTAATTTGCCTGTACACCGGGTTGTTTCTCGTGGGTCTGGGCCGCGTTAATCCGGCTATTGCCTTGACCATCAGCGCTCGGGGATCAAATTCTCATTATGATGAAGGAGCGGACAACTCCCTCGGACAGGATGCTGGGGCTGAAGGGGGCGTGACGGCGGCCATTGTACTCCACGGCCCGCCGCCATTGTGGTCGGGGCACTGGCACGTGCCTGCGTGGCCACTCAACTCACGTCATTTCCGCTACAAGCAGGGACTTGAGAGCGCATGCGCGATGGTTTGAGGGGAAGTGTTTGGCTGCGCGAACTTGGCGTTAACGAGGGCCTTAATCAAAGCCCGGTTCCCGGTAATGGACGAAGATACTTGATCAGGAAAACCGGCCGACTGGAATTGTCTTCAGACACCGGGCCCAGCAAGGGCAGCAGGCTAGATTAGACCCGATATGAAGCCCTAAGGCGCAATTTCCTCCATGGGAATGGAACAGCAAATGAACTGTAAGACCAAACAAGGGAGTCCTGTCATATACTTATTATCGGTCACAGAATAGAAAGGGATTCCACTTTCGTAGGCTAAACTAGGGTATCACCCTTTGTGGTGAAAAGGTGACGAGCGTTACCGTTAGGTTGGACAATATAACCATTGTCACCCCCAAACCCACCCCCACTCCACCTGTCACCCCTGGAGATTGTGGTCATGGCTCGAAACTGTCAGTAATCTAGACAATCAGCATGACATCTTCTAAGCTGGTAAACTAATAATGTAAGAGAGGAGAAAAAGATCTTCTATGATAAAATCGCAAGGCAAAGTAAGGGAACTTTATGGCACCTTTTTCATAAAATTACAAAGCCACGGCAGCATCAATATTAATTTCCTTTGAGGAGACTGAAGATGACGCTTATAACAGATGATGGTTTTCAGAAATATCCTCCATCTGTCTGAGAACAGGACAGACGTGTTTAGAAGACGATACACGTCGATAAAAGTGAATCATTATTATCACTGTAACGAATACAAGTCCTCAACATGGCCAGGATATCGTTACAGCAAATTATTAATTTCTGTAATACGAACACTGCCTTCAGCATTATTCAGATTTAATATGATACAGGCAGAATAGAGGAACTCAGATCTGCCGGCACTGCACAGATTCAACTTGAAACGATACTCTATATAGTAAATCGTTAGTTTCAGTGTAGCATAACAGTATTAATTTCTCTGTACCGAATACTGCCCTCAGCAAGGCTAGCCCTGGATGTGAAATGATGCAGGCTGACTGAGTACCTCAGTTCTCCTGTTATAGCACAGACGCATCTTGAAACGATACTCTTTATGGTAAATGATTAGCCTCGGTATAGCAATATTAATTTCAGTGTAACGAACACTGCCCTCAGGAAGGCTAGTCCCTAGATGTGAAATGATGCAGGCAAAATGGAGAACCTCGGCTCTTCCGAGCGCTCAAAGCAGCGGCGGACCACTCCAGCGCTGTTAAGCAGGACATTCAATTTTCCATGGAGACTTCTGAACTTTCCCGTCCGGGTCTCTCATCTTTTTGCGTCAGCGACGAGGGCCGGGTGTAATCTTGACGCTCCAGGCGTCTAGGGGTGAAACATGACTTTTCCTTCACGGCTCACGGAGCGCACGTGCGTGTCAGTGTCGATAACTCACTTTGAAGAGTTGTTAAGACAATGCTGTTTCATTTCGTTCAGAAAGTTCACTCTGCTTAGCCGCAACTTTGTGGAAAATTGCGATCAAGCAGAATGTTAACTAAACAACACCAGAAATGCATCTTATTTCTGATTAAGCGAATCTTATGATTAAGTGGGGTTCACAAAATGTTTGCTGTATATCAAGATTGGAGCGGAGGGTGATGGAGTTTGAATCACTTTGTCATGAGTTTGATAAACCTTGTGGCATTGAGAGCGACGTCATCTTGGGTTATACTGCAAGACTCCTCTGACATCATGGCGGAGAGATTAACGTCGAAGTAATACGAATGGCGGGCAGCATGGTGATTCTTTACCGGCAGAGTTTTGTGTTTTTTTTAAAATCAGTCCGCGACTTAAGGTTATCGGAATTAATTACTTAGATTTTCTCCCGGTACTCTTTAGCGAACAATCTATGCAAAATAAGCAAACAAAAACACTGCCGAATTCTGTTGAACCGACTACCGGCGTCATTTTCCTTGTATGTTAATATGGTAGGACTGTCGATATTTAAGCATAACTCTGCTGAATGAAACAGATTATGTATGTTTGTCAAACACCAAGAAGTATCCCATCCCCCTTTCCCCCACCCCAATATCCGTCGGTCTTTCTGTTTGCTTCCTTGTCTATGGGTTAGCCTGCATGTGGGATTTCTCTCACCGTCAATCTCCATCCACAGCCACGAGCATTTCTTACAAGAGCACCACCAGCACATTGTCAGTTTAGCATGAAAGGAGCGTTGACGAGGGGTTAACGTGACCTTATATACAGTTTTTGCCGGAAACACAATTGCCTTTGTCATTTTTACTTAATTTCGGAAAACTCGGTCATTTTATCTCAGAATCTAGAACAAAAAAGCTGGCATTGCTTCGGCCATATGCGTGTTCATGCCAGCGTCCATACAAGGAATCGTGAAGCCTTTCTAAATCCCAACGTCTTTTTTCCCCGAGAACCTCTCATACAAGTCTTGCCCATCCAGTGGTTGTTGTGCGTTAGTCGATATTTTATCGTTTAGCGACTCCGAATACATGGAGGTACTCGTAAAAAGCGAATAATTGGTCTAGTTTCATATAGCCACAATTTTTGGACTTTACTTGGTATATTCATGTAGGTACATAATATACTGTTTTATTTCAAATACAGAGGATCTCTCTCTCTCCCTCTCTCCCCCGCTCTCTTGCTGTATGTGTGTGTGTTTGTGTGTGTGTCTGTGTGTTTGTGTGCTTCTGTATGTGTGTGTCCCTATGTTTGTGCGTGTATGTGTGTGTTTGCCAATGTGTGTATGTGCCCCTGTATGTGTGTGTGTGTGTGTGTACGGTGTGTGTGTGTGTGTGTGTGTGTGTGTGTGTCCTGCTTTCTGTTTTGTGTGTCCACTCTGTATTTCTTTCCTTCTCACTCTATGTCTCTCATCACATACGTATACAAAAGGAGCAACGAAACAAAAGAATTGAAATTACTAAGAATCGAATAGTAAAAGCCTCCTCGATTTCTCAATCAATTCCACTAGAACTATTCATAACAATCGCGTAACGACTACTCAAAGTCGGCCCAACTCCAATGGCCGCCCTGCTGTGGCAACAACGGCCAATTAATCCGCACCCCGACCTCTGCCGAGGACACGATCATGTGGGCTTCCCATGAATCATTTCGGACACTTCCGTGACAAATTGAGACACACAGACCCAGTTTCCTCCCCTTCTTTTTGTGCCGGAAGATGAAAAGGGGACAAAATGGCCGCGTAATCGCTTCCGGCTTATTATTACGATCTGTATGCGTGGGTTGTAAGGGTTTTATTCTTATTTATTTATTTATAATACAAGGGATTTTTTCTGTTTCCTATGTCCGTTTTTTATCGCCCTTATGGATTTATCTAGGCAAGTTATTTTTGTTATCACGTTCGAGACAATTATCCCGTTATACACGAGAATTACGCTGGTCACGAGAATCACACTGTACAAGAGAATCACGTTCTACGCGAGAGGAATAATGATAAGAACCAATGTTGCCAGGTTGCTCCTAGAGCGTCAAACTTGGCCGCTTCTCACGATCATTGGTGTTTTGTCTTTGGCCACGTCCTTATGGCTACTTTTTGGCTAAATTTTTAAGAGTTCATTTTTTAATAATCTAATTTCTATAGACTAGATTTTGTGTATATTTCACTGCAAATCTGGACCAAAAAAAAAAAAAATCGAATGATCACTTCGAGACTGAGTTGAGACATTGATCTAGTTATTGTCATTATTGCTTTTTGCTTTTTTGCTTTTTTTAAAATTTTGGCTACTTATACTGACTCTTTTTTTTTTTTTAAATGACTCCCTCACAAATGCTAGCAAGACTGTACTGCTTCAAGATTAGATTCTTCTTTTTATCCGATATTCTGGATTGCTCATGGTCGAGAAAGCATCTAATCATAAACATCATTTCTTGGAGCGAAATCGGGCTATTTCCAGCAGAAGTTTCTTATAAAAGATAAAGGGTATACGCTTTGATTGAACAGAAAGGAAATTCAATGCCGTTCCGCCGTAAGCAGTCGATATTTCTGTCAGAAGATGACCGATGGAAACAGGCTGAGCATCTGAGCTCATCATTATCTCCCTTACTAGGGTTACCTCTTTAGAGTTTTGTTCCTTGTCTTTCCTCTGGCCTCTAATTTGTCGCAGCAGTCACATCCCTTCCGGCCCGCAGACCTGACTTCCGGCGGTTCCGATATGACTCCGGAAGGTGGCGCACTGATAGCAGAAGGCGGGGAAAAAAGGATGTTGGGATGGGGAAACCCTGATATGAAATTTTACTGACATTTCTATGATTTGCACAACTTTTGATTGAGTCATTCTACGCTTAAGTTGGGTGTACGGTGAACTGGAATGACCTCATCTTCGGTCTTCGGACAAGACTTCCTACTCTGACAAAATGGATAGATCACCGCCATAATTTATGATTCCCTACTGGTAACTTGAAAAAATTAATGGGCGCTCTAGAACAATATATCGACAACATTCAAGATCAGTGAGCGTAATTGTAGAACATCCTAACTGTGTCTGAGGATTTTCCTGTTATCGCAATTAAGAAGTCGAATGTGTCGTTGAACACAGGCTTTGATGACACGTCTTTAGACTTTTGTTCACAGTATCGTCATTTGTCTCAGTTGGTGGTCTATGCCCAGTATGTATAATCCTGGAACATTTCCAAAGATTTCTTGGGTTAGTGCCAAGGACATGTTTAGGGAAGATAATGCCCACTTTCGATAATCTTGGACAAGCTCTAAGGACCCTTTCTCTTCCTTTATCTCGCTTCTAATCCTAACCTTGCTCTTAATCCTAACCCAAGCATATCTGGGGAGAATCTCAGGAGTGTACCAAATGAACTTGTTATTAATACAATAATAGTAAACTGTGGTGACGTGTTGTCGAAGTGCTGATGTCCAACAAGTTATCGAGGCACTTCACAAGGATTCTGTTGGACGTCACAAAAGATAAAAATATTTCAGCCTAAACGATTTTTCAGATTTTTGCTCACAATATGCTAATAACTAAGCCTTGCTCCATACTCCATACCCATGACTGAAATATGGCCAATCACAGAAAAATTAGGTCTTTCGGGACTGATGAGGTGTCATGATCTGGGCGCCGTACAAATCCCAGCTTTTTTTATTTCATTGGTTTTATTTGCCCGGCCCAACGGAATGGAAGCATAGTAATCAATGCCGTAATACAATATTATAATATTTTTTCAACGTCGGGCAATATGGAGCCCACTGTGAACACTTCAGGGCTCAGTTTCTCTAACCTAGTTATGGTTTCGCCACTTGTGTGCCAGTAATCAGGTTATTTGTCAAGTAGTTCAGAGCTGGGGCTGGGCGGGATACCGCAGCCATATTGATGGACACGTCATGAGTCAGCGAGCACCATGCAACAATTTTTTTTCTCTAATTTTTTTTTGTTTTCGCCCTTTTTTTCCCTAATCAACGCGCATCCTCCAAACTGTGACCCCTCATTTCTTTTGCACATTTGTCAAAACAGTTGGAAATTACTGTTCACTGTGCTGTAACGTCACGCAAACGTGCGAGGACATCCGAGTTCGAAGCTGTTTCTCTTTTTGCCCCATGAGACTCAACACCAGCTAAACACGCCATTTTCTAACAATGTAATCTCATTCGCGCAAAAATCTCGCAATATGAATTTGAAGATTTTTTGTGTTTTTGAGAGATTATTTTTATTTCTTTGTTTTCTGTTACTGTGGTCTTCCCTCTATACACATCTAAAAATGAATTTTAAAACCGTCGGAAATTGTGGTACAATACCATACACTTTCATGTACCTCATTCATGATGGTACACACACATACAAAAAGTACCATACAGTTTCATATACTTCATTCATAATGGTACACACACATACAAAAAGCAATACAAGCTGTGATATATTATATCTACATTATAAATGAAATACACAATAATATCATCGTCGGTCCGCGCTGCAGCGCTTTTGTACCCTTTACATTCTGAATACTTGTACAAGGGAACGGTTAGTTGGACACGTTATGCCTTGCTCGATAACCTGGCAATGTTCGAATGTGATCCTTTAGTCTAGCTATAGCTCATTCTCATCTTTGACAAGAAAACTTCTCATTATAGCGCCACAAACTGGCCCTCGCAGAGGCTGGACAAGAATGTCCGACATTTTGTCAGCGAACAGTAAAGAAACCAAAATCGACAACGTCATTTGGTCCATTTTCCTATAGGAGCCGAGTGCATGTAAGTACTGACGGTCTCGCGGGAGGACTGCAGATGAATTAACTGTTCTTCAAGTTAAGGCTATCCGATAACCGGATGGCCGATACACCAAAGATCTAGACAGTCAGGGATTTTGACTAAGCCTACAATATTTTAGGCTTCAAAATTTGACAGGAACTGAAAAACGCGGTAGAAGGTTTTGCTCAATGAAAATGGTAAAATTCAGTGGCATTCATAATCTAGTTGGTTGTTTGGCAGTATCAGGAGCGAGTTCGTTAAGACTAACCGTCTTGTTCGGAAACTGTTCTAAACACTTGAACTCCTCATTAATAATCAGGAGATTTTAGACACCCTTCCTTTTCTTTTCTTTTTTAATTTCGTAGATCATAGCTCATTACGATGTCCGTACTACATGTTCCAGAAAACGTACGCCAAAAAAATTGAACGACTTATGAAGTTAAGCTAAGAATATTGCAAGGATTGAGTGCAGCAACCGAGTTCTATCCTGAGATGGCAGTGGGTGCGGTGAGCCCTCCACAAGACTAATGCGAACTGACATTGACAAAAAGGCGAGTAGGAGAAATGATGTCCCTTTATTTCAAGCCCGATGATGATCTCCCTTGCACATGATTAGCTGCCATTTCGTCACGTCACGCTGAAGCACGAGCACTTGACACGTGATCCGAAAAATAGCATTCTAGTCATGTGATCATCTTTCTCGCTGTCACGTTATCTTGGTTCCTTGTGACGGGGGCTTTGCAAAGGTCGGCGGAGAAAGGAACGGCACAAGCAAAGCCTTGGGGGTTTTCTTTCACGGTGTGTGTGTGTGTGTGTGTGTGTGTGTGTGTGTGTGTGTGTGTGTGTGTGTGTGTGTGTGTGTGTGTGTGTGGTTACTCTCTTTTAGATCAGGTTTCAGAAATGAGTTTGCAGCTCTGATGAAAGCGATAATTCATGATGATGAAGATGATGATGATGATGATTTATGTGTTAAAGTATTTTGAATTTTTGGCTTATTTTGCAGTGGAGATGACGATGATGATGAAAGCAATAACAATAAGAATGTTTGTTTCTCTTCTCTCCTTTTCCCTATCCATTTTTCTCTCTTCTTTTTGTGCACGTTTTTCTAAGATGTATGTTTATAATGATTGAATACTTACCATCAGTAGTGAAAATTCGTCAGAATTCGCAATTTTAGCCTCACCCTTAAATAAATGGCGAAATATATTGGGTGAAAGCGGCACAAACTTGCACACATCTTATTAATCCGTTGTGCTTCGTATCACTGGGTAAATCCGTGATGTAGTCATCAGTCTGTCCAGTAGTGTCCTGTTCATAGAGCGGGAGCACAGACTAATGTACTGTGATGATGATATTGGTGATGTCCACGATGACGACGTCAGTGCCAGTGATTCACTATTGTCTCTCTTAAAGCATAAAATAAACTTGTCATCCCTACCTTGTATCAGTGTAATGTTAGAAATTATTTTTTAATACAAAAAAAAGAACAAAAAAAACCCACTTCAAATAGTGATAAAAATCATGGAAAGAAAAATGTACAAATACAAAGAAATTTGATTAGAATTTTCGAACTTGGTCGATCTTCATCAGTAATACATACAATGGCAAGGACGAATAGATCTACACATTTATCGGCTACGATGCAGACAGATCAGATTTGAAAAAAACAAAAAAAAACAACAAAAAAAAAAGAAAATGTGAATGGCTCATGTATTGAGATATCTATAAATAGTGTCTAACGTCACTGCTACGTCTAGGAGCATTTGGTGCAGTTTGTGCACCCTGTAACCTCTGGAGCCGACATATGCATAATATATAAAATGCGCATTGGTGGCCCAGTTACACAAACGAAAAGAAATCACTGTTCTTTTCTATCATTCTTGAATTTTCCCCTAGTTTTGTTTCGCCTCATGTGAAATGTCAAGAAGTATACTTGAAATTTTAGATCATGTTTAACATTTTTGCTGTTGTTGTTTTAAGATTCATATTCCGTTTTATTATGCAATCACGTTGAAAAAAATTAATAATTCGTTTCATTTTTTTTCTCTCATTCACAGCTGATGGAAACGTGAGAGGTGAGTTTTGCTTTTGTTGTCTTTTGTGCAGGTCTGTGTGAGTGTGAGGAGGAAGGGGGAGTGGGAGGGAAGAGGACGTGGGAGATTGTGGTAAAATATTCTTTGACAGTTTCCTCATCATGAGAGGGAGGGGGAATGGGAAAATATAAAAGAACGAGGGGAAAAGAAAAAACAGAGAGGGAGAGAGAGAGGGCGAGAGAGAGAGAGAGAGAGAGAGAGGGAGGGAGGGAGAGGGGATAACACAAGGTAAGTGAATAGAGGAAGGGATTGTGGAAAGAGGGAAAGGGGTTTAGAACAGAAATATCCAGAGGTGATCCGAACCTCCCTCCTCCCTAAACCAGCCGCCCCCCCCCCCNTCCCTCCCCAGATGTATAAGTTCCCCCTCAAATTTATGAAAAGGAGGAACGTTTCCCTCGGCTCATATGAACTGGAGAAAACACTATAACGCATATGTATTTCATTGCAAAGTCATCAACGCCCATGAAAACTTACATGTCATCATCTTCATCAATGCCGAGTGCCGAGTCTCCTGAAGGCCTTAGTTTTTCTGTTTAGAGAGGCTTTAAATTTTTAATAACGAATTCTTCCTTGTAAAGCTTGTGTAGCCGCCAGTAAATGTTGTTTTGAATTTATCGAACTAATAATTGCGTTGCTTCCTTTGGTTAAAGTGCTCGGGTCAAAGGTTGCACTACGCATTGGTGACTGTCGTCGATTGGCTGGTCTGGCACGCAGCCCATTCTGAAGAATGAGTGTTGTTGGTGAGGCAAAATTAAAATCACTTGGGAGGAGGGGGAGGGGGAGTTGAGAAGCAGACAATCCATCGGTGTTTTACTGTAGTTTCAAGTCTTTATAACCTCCCATGAATATTTATAGCCCTCAAAATCGAATAATTGTTAGCGCAAGTCGAACCTTGTGTTATTATCTCCCCTCCTGCTGTTGCAAGTCGAAAAGTAAAAGTGATATTCTTCTTCTTCTTCTTCTTCGTGTGTAATCCAGCAAGCCGAGGACAAAACAAACGGCAACACCGCCCATTGTCAATTACTTGAGTGGTATGACCTCCTCAACAATTTCAGCAACAGCTCTTTCCTTTGAGTCCGTGACATCGCAATTTGCTCATGACAAATCGGGACTCCCGATGCCAGGCTATGTTTTGACTCCACCAGAGAGGATATATTATTTGGTTTTGCCTGTAATTTCATGTAATGCAAGGGAATAAAAGAGGGAGGTCGATCAATCATGGGGTGGGCCAAATGAAGAAAGAAATCGATTTTGTCAGTAATTGTTTTGGCCCCGCTATTTTCATCCGTGCGGGACTAGTTCGAGCGTTCACTATTTGTTATTTTCCGCTATTCTTGTCGTCATATCTTTTCAATTATAATGGCCCGCCTCTTTGATCCTATTCACGCACTTTAGTCGAAGCTTATTTTTATGCTTAAAACAAAATTACAGTTTCTATTTGCTAACTTTGCATCATGTCACCTCCCGCCCTACATCATTAAGCCGACTGTGTTTACCAGGGCCGTGGCTATCTCACCCCCTCCCACCAACAAAACCATAGTTTGGGAGGTCCTCTACCCTTCCTCTTCTCTCTTCTTCAAAAAACTTCTTTTCTCTTTACTCACTCTTTTCCTCGTTTCTTTGGGGGCTTCCTGACCCGACCCTCTCTTCCATTGGGGGGNGGGGGGAAGGGGGGAGGAATCCGGAGGTGTTAGTTACGGCCCTGGTATTTAACACTCCATCATGGCCTTTGGCGCAGTCACAGATACCAGACAGACAAGTCTATTGAGAAAGGTTTGTTTTCTTGTTTCCGTTGCCAAGGTTGGTAAATAAGGAGTTTGACTGATCTGGCAGCAGACAGAGAAGAATACCGTTTCTAATTCGTTCCCTCCCATTTACATTGTTCTTTAACCCTCTAAGCACTTTCTGTCTCTGGTGTTAGCACGACCTCCTGCCGTTACTTATTAAATGATTATATTAACCCTTTGAACCTTTATGCCCCCCCCCCCCAACCAACATGTACTTCCCTATTCCCTTTGGCTTCTGACAAAGTAATAAGGTACAGACTGATTTTTCGGTTTCTTGGGGTACGTAAGTTTTTAAACCAGACCGAAATATCGGACTTTCGGGTTCCAAAGGTGAAAGCCAAAAGCTTTAAGTCAAACACAAAAACCGCAAAATCTTGTTCACTCACGTTCATCAGGATCGACACTCGGGACTCAGTACAGACATACAACATAATTCACGTAGTTCATACTTTTCATGAAACCCATCCTACCAGTCTCCTCCTCCAGCTCTTACCAAAGAAAGCAGTGCCGAAAAGTTCGTAAGCAACCGTCTTTCTCTTTTCCCTTAGCAAATATAAGCAAAAAACATTACATGAACCTTTATGAAGCTGTCATAAATTATGTCTCCTCATTAATATTCTCTAGAATTCAAATTTCATACATGTACACTACTCAGTAATCACTGTTTTTGGGACCTGCATGCATTAAGTTCAACAAACTTTGATAAATCACGAAGATATCGATCAAGTTTCAGTATGGTGATTAAGATTAATATCCCGATAAAAATATAACTGTAGTTCAGCAGCATCATGCTACGTCTGAGGAGTGCGTCTTCATTGTGCTGTCTGTTGTGATTTTCACACCTTAGCTGCGCACTGTGGATTCTTGGTGATGTACTCTTGCAGACATAACAACTAAAGGCAGAGAATATAACAACTAACAATTTACAGTGGATTGGCCCAAATAGTTATGCACATTACCCTGGTTTTAGGCAGTAATTTATAGCTCTGGGGTCTTTTTGTTTCAATTTCATTTTACGGCCCTAGGCCAAGACAGAAAAATTACATAATCACAGAACACAGCAGTTTCCACCAGGAAAAAAAAACAAGCCAGTAGTTCCCATAAAATCTCTGTCATACACTTTATAGAATTCACGCATCATTCAAGCAAACTATCAGTCAGACTCTACTATTCTTTCCCATTTTCCCTTTTCAACCCTTCGCGTACGAGCCAGATCGAGTGGCGAAAAGTATCCAACTCATTGTGCTGTTGTTATTTTTCCTTACTGTATGAAAGTAATATTGGTTTCCAGATTTCTTATTCGATTTCTGTCCTATATTTTGCCTCAGAATAACTGGGTAGAAATTTTCCTCGAACATCTGAAAACGTCCACACATTACCAGACAGTAAAACTCATCTTCTAAAATTCCTCACTCACAATCTTCATTTCCTTTCCTTTGTTGCAAGGACATTTTGCTCTGTAAACAGAGATACATGAAAGAAGACATATGCTCAGAATAGCTTGAATTCTTGCAAAATTGCCTCCTTACCCTTTCTCTCTTTCCTGCGTTCTTTTTTTCCTTTTTGTAAGACCAAGAGAAAAATATACGAGTCTTAATACTAATATGACAATCGTGTCCTTAGCACAGCTACACTTCTTCCTCACCTCTCCGCCCCCCCCCCCCCCCCCCCNCCCCCCCAAAAAAAAAACGTAATACAAAACAGCATCAACAGGCCACTGTGCTCCGAAAAAGGCGTAAGTTATGTTTTACACTTCTGAGAGAACCAAGGGAAACATTTTATGGCAAAGCGAAAAAAAACAGAGTTAGTGTGTATCTTTACGACTGCAAGTTTGGCAGGAGAAGATAGGCGTATTTTGATATTTTTAACATGTTTCCATAGGTTTTTATTTCACGAACAACATGGTGCCCTTATTTACAAATGTCCCAAAATCTGACTTAAGCCATTTTCAAAGCAAGGCATTTTCGAAGCACGTTGACGAACAATAACGACAACAAAAACAACAACAGCAACAACAACAGCACCACCAAAAAGCCGTGGATGAGTCACGCTGACTTCTCACCTTCAGGCTAAGAGAAGTGTTCAGGCTGAAATGACCTCTCACCAGATAATTAGACTTTATGGTTTCACGTATTCCATCCACGAGCCTAGCGAGGCCGAACGAGGGAGAATTCTAGAAGGAACGTCATGAGGCTTCCTCTTTCCTCCCAGCTCTTGTCGTTACTGTTCAAGTTCTTCACTAACATCCCGAGGGCCAAGTTTCTCAAAACTATCATACCAGTGAATGCCAACATAAGGGATGGAGTGTGATGAACTCCAACGTGTTCTTGTGAATGTATGGACCACGTCAAACCTCAGAAATGACTTAGAAATAAGAAAGTAGCTGTTCTCACGAAGAGTGTCCCCTGGCAGTACTTAGGCCGTATCCTAAAGAAAAGTGATGAAATTTAGTTTTGCGTGGGCAATTTTGTGATGCCACAATGGTACTGAAAGTACCGAGATTTGTCATCCCTCCTTCTACCCCAGCATTCTGCATTATCATCATGGACGCCATTTTACCTTGCTCCTGATCGCTGGTCGTCTTTTAGAGCCATCAAGATCTAGAATAGACCAAAACAGTCTTCATTCGACGGCAAAATTTTCACTAGGATAGTAAAAGCTTTTTTTAAAAAAAATAATTTTCAGATCTTTGCATCCAAGTTTGTTTTTCCCTGCCTGCTATGTTTTACGTAGATACGGATTAGATCTCCACTCGTAGCAAAACTGCTATACAATAATCATTATAGCTACGCCACAATAGAAGCGTTGCAAAATTTTTTTTTTTTTTAAGTTTTGCAAGACGTCTAGATACAAGTCAAGTAGTTCTTGGGATATTGATTGATATTTCAGTGACACAGTATGCAATTGTTAGTGAGTATCTCTTAGTTTCTAAATATATATACATCAAGACCCGCACTCATGGCAGTTTATAGCGCTCAGTGAGGAGAGAAGCGTGCATGGATGTAGTCTATTGAAACAGAGCGGGGAGGTTCAACGTTTGTAAAGAACGGTCTCACTCACTCACTCAC
>JAWQUT010000466.1:350671-361145 GCA_033807755.1 Ellobium chinense
CCCACCCACGTACGTCCTCCTCCCATTCTCCTTCCTCCATCCATCAACTCATTCAATGCTTCCCTAGTCACCCATCAGCTCACTGGCCTCTTTGCGCACTTACGCCCTTGTTCATTCACTCCTCCTCTGCCTCTCATCAGTTTTTACCAGTCCATCGTTACAGATAATGATCAACCAGCCCAGCATTGTACGTACTCCGACAACACCATAATAAACCCGACTCCGAGACTTGCAATAAAGTCTTACCCGTGGGAGAGCTTGGAACACAGCTTGCCATTTCGCCGTTTATCATAATAGGTACGTCGGCTTATTGCATGTTTGTGGATTTGGTTCAGACAATGGCGAAAAAGGCGCAACCATTTCTATTTTACTGCACCGTCAATAAAAAGGGGAGAGGAGCATCGGTGTCACTGAAAAGATCAATCCACCTCCACCGTCCCTACCACTTTTCAAGCGCAGTCTACACCTATGACAGAAGAGTGCTGAGATTTGATGCCTAATTAATACCCTTAAAACCCAGCTCGTTCTGCTTTTTTTTTTTTTTTGCTCACGGCTCATCCAGTATTTCATTACATCGGGAGAAAGTGGGAAATAGATGTCTGGCTGCCTCTCTCTCTCTCTCTCTCTCTCTCTCTCTCTCTCTCTCTCTCTCTCTCTCTCTCACGCTGTCTCCCTCCACCCATCTATTGTTTTGTTTATTCAGTCGTGTTTTCCCATCGTGTTACCGCTAGTTGCACATCAGCGCCGGGCCGTGCCGCGCCGCGTTTTCCCCTGTGAGTCGCCGTGTGATCATAGCGATGCGCGGCCCGGCGGGGTAGGGAGCTAAGCAGTCACGGCATTGCGAAGCAAAAACAGGTATATCCTCTGGAAAGCCCGTGCTGCGTGCGTTCGACAGTGCCTGCAACTCCGGTTTTGTGGCTGGCTTGGTAGTTGTTAGAGGTCTCTTGAAGCAAGGACCTGTAACTTAATGCAGTTTTAGGAATTGAAAAGCGTGTAATTTTGCATTATGATTTCTAGATGACAAGGAAATGTCTTGGAGTAATAGACTGTTGTATAGACTCTCATAATAGACTAGGCTGTTGTATTTTTTTTTCTGTCTAAATATACGCTTAGAATGTGAAGACGATTCAAAATTTCATGCTAAATTTAAAAAAAAAAAGAAAACAGTTTTGTTTCTAATCGTTGCCCGTTCTTGGGTTAAATGTGCATTGGATGTCTTAAAAACTGAATCCATGTCATTATTTTCATCTTTCTATGTTTTTTTTTTAACTGTTAAAAAATTATTGTAGTTTTTTTTTCACACACCGCACATGAACTGTATATTGAAGTCTAAAATAAACCTTGGGCGTAATAAATAGCCTTAGGAGCGAGACCTTTGAAATTAAAAACAAAACAAAAAATTCATCCTCTTTTGAAAAAAATTTTAAAAACCCTACTGTATTGATTTAAGCCCATTTTATTATTTTTTCTTTTAATGTTATTTTTCTTTATCATCAGTTATGATGGCATGTCTCTTGCGCTGGAAAATGCACTTAATTTCCGTTTTTAAATGTCCTGTCAAACGGTATTCTGAAGGAGAAAAATGAAAACAAAAATAAGACTTATATTGATCTTGTGGGGAATTTGCTTTACAATGCCATACAGTGTCATACGTTTCATTCCATAATACAACAATAGAACACAAAACAGTGCACAGGTAAATACATAATATTACAAATGAAACACATGTCAAAGTCATTGCTGGTCTTCCGTGTTGCAGCACCCTGGTCACCCCCAGTGGTCACCCCCAGCTCTCTAAAAATAGCCAACTACTCATTTACACACGATCAAGTAGGAAAGTGTTTTTCCCAAGGACACCACAGCTTAAACTGCCCGACCCACGAGTCGAACAGACAAACCTTAGAAGCGCAGAACTGACATTCACACGCCACCCGCTGTGGAGTTATCTCGTTTTGTCCTCACTGTCATGAACGGTAGAGTACTCACCACCATAGAAAACTGGGACTGACGTTTACGAGCGGGGAAATTTTCTTTACCTGGCTGGGTATGTCAGCGTTACCCCACAGCTGTCTGTTGACACATGTTTGTATAGAGTAAAAATCAAGGATTGTTTATAATGTATGTTAGGGTCAGAGTTCACAATGGGTGATGGCGGAAGTGTTTTTTGAGGGAATGGAACAGGCATGGTGGTTCTGTTGATCCATAATACGGTGCAGCTCCATTTCGCCGTGAGTGAGTGAGTGTTTATTAGTCGTGCTTTAGCAAAGAAGGGGGATAGAGTAGAGATTCAACTGTTACGGCGAAATCGAGCACAGTACATAAGACACTGAAAACCCTTGATTTGGACGGAATATGATAAGCCGAGGCGTCCATAAATCGTGCCAACAACGTTTTTAAAAGATCTCTCTCTCTCTCTCTCTCTCTCTCTCTCTCTCTCTCTCTCTTTTTCTCCCTCTGAATTATTCTTAATTACTAGTGTAAGACGTTTAAAAATCTCTACCCCATAACAAAATTACTATGCCTGTCTCTGCATGTTCAAACAGTTACGGTTATTACATTCAGTAGAAGGATAATAACCTCAACAACAAGGGACTGCATGTTGACTATACATACAAGTTCGCATAATTGCAACTCCTGGTTAACATCGCAAGAGTTGCGATATTGCCAAGACTTATTGTCCTTGGATTGAAAACATAGTAATCGATAACTGAAAACAAAATAGTATTGCAATAAAGCGGAAGTTAGGTTCAAGAGGATTGGGATTTATCAAAGACGACTGTATTTTGCTCGTATGCATCTCTCCTTCCACAATGCCGTGTATTCACTTTAAATAAAAAAAATATATATAATGAAACTCTGGGTCATCTACTGCATGTTATTTCTTCAAGCCACAGAAGAAAAAAAAAAACTCGACCCTTTTCATTTTGAGTTTGCACCGCCTCCCCTGTTTTAATATTACATAGCGACGAAATTAAAGCTAATATTTCTTTTTATCTTAACCCTCTATCTTATGTGTTATGTCAATACTAGTGGTCTTTGATAAAGAGACTCACGTGCAAAGTTGATGCAGAGCGAGTTTATTTTATGTTTGGAAGGTTTTTCAGGACCTGATATCTGAATGAGGAAATAATCTGAGAAACGACTGACATGCAGATTAACTTTAGATTATTTTTGTTTTTGTTGAAAAGAATATTAGAAACGTAAAGATAGAAATTTAATGTTATCAAAGGATAATTGAGAGCTTGCGCATGCGATCTCTTACCTAGTAAAAAATAACATTAGTTCATCGGTGCTGAATGCACTCTCAGTAGCGTTCAACATGCAGGGTTAATGTGATTTTTATGATGGTTAGAGATTTCATCGTTAATGCGCAAGTTCTCAAACATCACTTGATCTAAAAATCGCTCAAGATCATTTGGAAGGTAGTTCAACGGCTACGTAAAAGTTTGTTGTTTTGGGGTTTTTTTATTGGAAAGAAGGAGGAAAGGAGGCGATAAATGTTATGATTTGAATAAAGGTGTGTCTGGGGTGAGCAATGATAGTGCTCGCTAGGATTATTAAAAAAGACGTGTTGGAGATGTGATGTAAGTGAAATGCTGTAGTAAAATAACTTTATATACAGTACGAGGAAATGTATTCCTAGGCAACTGATAAAGAGATTGTTGCAATTGTATCCTAGATCCAGATTCAATGCGTGCAGTATACCAAATTAATGAGATACCTTGGTGTTTCCATAAAAACTATATGCAAAATAATTCTATTTATATGATTTTCCGGCTTGAATTGGAGGGAAGAAGTGAAGGCTCTTTTTTTGTTGTTGTTTTTTTTTTGCGAAACAATCTTGTTAGCACATGAGCTTTATTGTCAAAGACCAACCGTATGAACAAGTCATACTGAAACATTCGTCGTATAATAGTATATCATAGTTTAAAGCTAATATTAAATATATTAGCCAAGTCTTACAATAAGGATAATCTAAGTAAACACGGCAGCAAAGATCAATGAACTACCAAGGCGAACTACTCATACACAAGTCTATAATAAAACGATAATATCTAGTGAGAAATACAGCCAGGGTACTCTCCCTTTTACTATATAACAGAGCAGGAAGGATACTTATAATTGCGAAGAAAATTGAAAATGATTACAACTTTCCCCAGAAGATAATTGTTCAGACTATGCTTTTGCGTAGGTATCGCCTTTGAAGTGCCGACTTATTATTGTGGGTAGGTATTCAGAAATGCCACCTAACCTTTACGCCAAATACGTATCGCTGCGGATCGATCCCTACAAATGCCTGAGTTCAGATTCTTAAATAACCATCAGAAGGGCTTAGTGCTTACGCAACTCTTCTTAATGGAAGCAGCTCCTGGAAACTACAATTAAAAGTCTTGTCGCTCTCCTCTGTTCAGTAGGTCGTGTGAAATTGATTGCTTGCTATTGCTACACAGCGAGTATCTTTTTTACTCTAAAAGAAAGTCATTACAGGTACCGCTGAAAGCTAATATTATTTGTATGATTCTACTCTTTGGAAAAGATTTCGCCTCTGTCATCATTGAGTTCATTTGCTATTTTAGTGCAGCGGTATGTCGGCAACACATACTTTTTTCTCTTTGATGTCGGAGGATTTCTGATAGTTTTCCTCTGTACTGTATGTTTTACTAATTTGAGTAAAATTACTGGATCACAGAAATTCTGCATAATGTGTTATTTTTGAGGATAAACATTGATATTACTTGGAGGCTAGAGAGAGGGAGGGAGGGAGGAAGAGAGAAAGAAAGAGAGATGCGGCAAGCCGTACTTTCCATCAGCTCAAATACTTACGACGGAAAATTTGCCGGCTTAAGTTTCAGTTACAAATTAAACAAAAACTCTTGAAGTATGTAAGTACACAAGACATAATACATAAAAGGACATAATAATAACATGCAAAATGATATGCTTCTTCTTACAAACCCTCATAAAAACATGAACAGTAGAGTTGGAAACCATCGTGATCACATTTCCAGAGCCACCAGAATTATATACATTTGCCATAAAATAATTGGCAAAAAGTAAAGCAGAATTTGCGTAGTGTAGTCTAGCTGTCACCGATATACCTCACTCGTGCGTCGTAAAGTCAAACTGTAATTCACTTCTGACGTATTGTTTATACCAACCTGATCACTGTCATTGACTGTGGCATGTTCTTGAAGATACTGTGATTTGGCACTAACTTTACGAAACCGTCTGAATGAGTAAATATATGCAGCAAAGCAAAAAACAGTGGAGATGAATTGTGGCATTTTAAACCTGAATCAAAATGGTATGCTTGATCCTGCTAAATTTTATCAGGATGCTCGAAGCGGTGTCTGAAAACTGTGTTCAAATTTTCACGCAATCAGATTTATAATGGTTGTGAAAGTAATGTATATCATACACATTTGATGTAAATATTGGGTAACGAGTGAAGCAGAACGGGGGCATTGTAGCCGCCATCGACGTACTGGTGCGTCGTAAACTCAAACTATAATATAGTACAGTTGTTATACAAATTTAATGACTGCCTTTAATTGTGACATGTTCTTGGGATACTGTAATTTGGCATTTACCTTATGGCACCGTCAGTGCTGTTTTCAGTGCAGCAAAACACAGATGGTATGAATTATAGCATGTCACTGTGAATTTCATCAGTTTGGTGCGAAACAACATTATTGTCTGGAAATACAGTTTAGAGTGAATCACCTTGGCCTTCTTTAGTGCACTGAATGGATTCGTGTACATCCAAGGCGGTATCTATTAAGAATAAGAGTTTCTGGAAAATCCGTAATCCGATGGTTTGTACCCTATGTGTTCTCCCAGCTCTTGTGTAATGTCTACTTCAACAAGGGACATAACTACCGCCATTAGGCGATGTTTTCCCCTGCCATTCATAGTTCGTCCTTGCTATCACCTTTTCATTCTCCACTCTGCTGTCTGGGCAAACGTTTGCCAAGCGCAGGCGTAAGCTATATTTACATACTATATCGTTTTCTGATGTTTATTTACATGAAGAGGAGTTGGCATTAAATCGATGCCTTTCTGAAAATATGGCTCTTTCACGGTGTTTTGCGATATCATTAGGTAAGACGCATGCCCCGGTACAACTGCGCATGTCAAAAGTGATGTAAATTTACGGCGCAAAATCTTTTCGGTTTATTCTTTTTAATGAATTTTAGTTTTGTTTTTCTTTTTCATTCATCTCCCTCCTCCTCCTCCTCCTAGCTAGCTTTCCTTAATCATCATTGGCGCTCGCTCTCGCTCACGGGGCACCTTCGTTATTTTATCACAAACGCTAATTTGCATAAGCACACCTTTGATGTTCCCGGTCTAGGCGAATGCCAATGCCGGCGTCTTCCCCTCTGAGAGATCGATCAGCCGAGTCTCTTTTCTTTACCTGTTCATTAAAAATCTCTTTGTGCCGGTCGGCATCTGCCGGTATTGTCTCCGGAACGGCCTTCTCCTTCGCGGAACCGGTCGATGAGGATTATTATTAACTCGTTCCCGCCCGAGCCTCCACGGTGACAGGACTGTAGGACGCGCCCGGAGATTTTATCCGGGATTATTTCTCAACGATTCTATGGATTTATTGACCCGCCGCGAATCTCAGTGTCTTGGACTAACGGGGGGTGACGGAGATGGTGGAGGAGATGGAGAGGGGGAGGGGGGAGAAGGGCCTACAACAGACGTTGTGTTAGTTTTTTTGCTTGTTAACATTAACAAGCATGTTGGATGATGTCATTGTTGTTAATGATGATGATGAAAGGATGCGATAAGAAGACTCATTTAGTAGCGCCAGATTTGTCGGATTGTGACAGCGACTCATAATTTTCACAGTCACGCTGTTTTTGCTGTGCTTTTCTCAACAACCAAAACATCCTTCCCTCACATGTCCTTCCCCCCCCCCCCCCCCCCCCCCCCCNAACACGCACACTCCTAAACTCATGGCCCTGTCTCATTCCACGCCACTGAGTCACCGAGTAGAAGACTTGTTGATTAGTTCTTGAAGCTGTTCAGTACTCCTAACCCCTGAACCACGTCTGCCTCTTTTTGTGTATCCTGCTCAACAATCATCGTATCCCCTAATATGTACTTCCGAACCCCCTCCACCCACCCAGCTAGGTACCTCCCTCGTGACACGCCGCTGGATCACCGAATAGACGACCTGCTGATTAGCCACCGGAGCTCTTCAGTCTCCCAAGAAAAGGATGAGAACTAGACACAAATAATAAGGAAACGGATTTTCTTTCTCCATTTTTTTTTTTTTTGAAACACACATAAGAAAGAAAAAAAATATATCTTTATTATACAAAACTATGGAATAGAGAGTTTGAATTAATGATATGTCTTACAGGGAGACCGGAGGTCATGGATGCCGATGTCAACGGCTGTGATGATATCCGATAGGTTGGCGGTTGGATGTGGTCTAAATACCCTTCCAATCAATACGTCTTTACCCTTTCATCTGCCCCGGGGAGGAGGGAAAGTAGAGGGGCTGGGGAGAGGGGAAAGAGAGGGGGGCGAAAAGGAAGATGGGTAAATTACATAGACACGAGATGAAAGAGATGGGGAGGAGAGAGAATAATATGATGAGAGGAAGATGTAATGATCTAGATCCAGAGCATGATTGATAGGTTTTAGGAAGGAAGGAAAGAAAGAGAGAATTTAACTCTGTTAGACCCAACGTTTTAGTGGTGGGGGGCAGTATCGGTTTTGAGTATCGACACTTTCGAAACTTAGGAATGTCGATTCAGTATCGAAATAATGGGAAAATCGAAAGTATCGAAAATATCAAAAGGTCGAAATTAATGTAGTAAAAAACGTAGTGGTGTCAAAGGGATCGAACATATCGAAACGTAACTTGGTGCTTAGTACTGGATCCGAAATAGACTACATACTTGCGATACTTTAAGGTCGAAGGCTGAGAATAGCATTGCGTAAAAAATCTGGTTTCCCCACCATTTATGTTTCAGAAAATAAGACAATGTGGGACCTCACGAGCTCAAATTGCAGGGAAATAGTCTATAATTTTGAGTTTGTGAGGTTTACAAATTCGTGAATAAAGACTGATATTATGAAGGAAATGAGGATTAGGCAATACAACGCCTATGTCTCACCATATTTCATCCTTCCATTGATATTCTATGTTTCTAACAAAGATTGGCGATAGTGTTGTTGTCAGTGTTCAGTTTTAGATAGTTCTGAGTTCATGTGGCATTGGCGCGCAAATATATGAGAAAGTCTGGTATAAAAGATTTGTAAGGCCCTGTTTTTTAATCTTTGATATGTTATGGTCCAGCTTTTGAAAAACAGCGCATTTAGCATTTCAGAGAATACGACCTTTACACACTAAATAGGACGCTATTTCTATTGTCATGTCGTTATTGTGGGTGTGTCAAAGGGGAACATCTCTGGCGCATAAAACTAAATGCTGGAAAGAAATTGCAGAACCTCATGGTGGGTAAACTTTTATTTGCAAACGCTCGTTCTGTAGCGTGCTTTTCTGGGTAAGCTTGTTAACAATATAAAAATAAACTGCAAAAAAAAAACTTTGCTTAATTTTATGCTTGCCTTATGATACTCTTTCCTATGCATCTTTAGATGTCAAAAAAAAAAAAACCCAGGCCAAAATATTGATAGATATTTGGCGGAAAATCTCCTCGAGCTTCAACTGAGCTCTGACTTTGTCTCGCTGGAGTTTGTTCATCCTGATATCAGCCGGCTTACAGAATAAGATGAATCTCCTTCCAATCTTTGCTACTTCGTTAAATCTAGTTAAAGTCTGTTAATGTCAGCCCTGATATATCCTGGCTTAGCACTGGCACAGTCCTCTGAGATCTGTCAGTATTATACAGTACGGGGCATAGCTGCCTGCCATTTCATTAGATGTAGTCTCCATAACCAACCGTCTCTAATGATACTGATTTGTCTTTTCATATTGGATGTCAATACTGTCAACTTCCGATGAATCACAACTCCTCGGCTGGATGTAAGAAACTGCGATTTAAAGGATTTGCGATTATTCAGTGATTTTAGTATTGAATATGTATCATTTTGTGATGCGAAAAAATGTTGCTATTGAGAGAAAGTTGCATTTAGTTGCGATTATCCGGATTATTATTACACTGAGTCTACTGTATAATATAGAGCGGGATGTGGTTTCGAATCTTGCCATATCATTAAAACTGGTCTAAATCTCCAAACCGTCAGCCCTTGTAATACCTTGGCTTGGCACTGACTTTATTTTCTGACTTTGTTCTTTGATATCTGTAGGTTTATTAATACAAATCAGAGCGAGGTGTTCAGCCCTTTGTCATCATGTGAGATCTAAACTACAGGATTACTTCAGACCTTGATCTAGTCCAGTTATTTTCATTCTGTCAGAATCTTTAGTGTGGTTTTATAAATAGTTCTTGTTGGTTTTGGTTTTTTTAAAGTTATTATGCATGTATAGTTGAGCTTGGGTGCCTGCACGTTTGTCAGAATGGGAGCAAAGCAGACAGATGACGTCACCCTATCTGCCATTTTGTCAGAGAAGTAAGTGATTGGGTGAATAAAAAGACTCCTGCAGGAAGACCCAAGGTGACGTTTTTAGGCAGTTGATATATCATGGCCTTCGCCTTAAAACACCAAATTTACATAAATATTACACAGAAGTTAATCTGGATGAACCAGTTTAAAATACCCATATGTATACCCCTCATCGAATCATCATCCACCCAGTCCCTAGGATTTCGGAGCTTTTTACTCTCAACCCTAATGGCTGCCCTCACAGTCATGACGTGGTCATTGAGAAGTCGCGTGACAGTGATGACCGTGTCCGAGCCCAGCGCGTGCTAGTGTCACGTAGGACACGCAGGATTGGCCACACCGTGACATCAGTTGTGAGCATGTGTCATTATAACACGTGCATCTTGTTGGGTACCGTAATGGTATTGCTGAATGAGAATCTCATTTGGAAGGGAACACACACACCAAGTGATGCTCACATGAGAGAAACCAGGGATCCATTGACAGGCAGTCATTCCTTACTACTGTGTAATGTACCTGTCGAAATTGTAACGGACTATACAGTGGTTCTACCACAGTAAGCTAATTTGCTCGAAGTCTTCGAGTTTGAAATGCAAGATCAATTTTTCAGTATAGTTGTGACAGAGGAAATCTATGAGAGGTCTCTTTTGCACGCCAACCTCTCCTTACCCCCCCCCCCCCCCCCCCCCCNCCTCACACACGCACACACTTTTTCGAATGTAAATTTAAATGTATACCGCTGGTGTGATGCAATCGTCCTATATAATTCACACCATTTCAACTATGAGTTGCATGACTATTGCGTAACACCAAATATCTGTTTGCACGTTAAAGAGTGAAGTTCCATTCAAGCTTGTCAGTAGTAACAAAGACCATCCTATGTGCACATATACGTAACGTAGAAAAGATGGACCTATCGTGCTTA
>JAWQUT010000466.1:361154-371468 GCA_033807755.1 Ellobium chinense
GGGGGGGGGGGGGGTTGCTGGGAAAGAGGGGCTAGAGAAGGGGAATGAGTGAGTTAGCTGGCAAGAGGATGGGGGGCGGGAGGATAGAGAGAGTGCAAATCACAAATAGATCGATCCAGGAGTCCGCGCCAAAGGGCGACAATCGTTTCCGCTAAAGCCCTTCACCATATACCCTAATGAAGGCGCCCGGATTGGCCCCCGGCCCCGGGGTCCAAAATGACCCCAATTACGGCACGAGTGATGCTGGCTGGAGGCGGGGCTGGGACGGGATGAGACGTGAAATTAGCACCACTAAGTACGTAGCCTGAAAGGGAGCAAAAAGTGCGTCCCCCCTTTCGCAATTTTCCAGAATTTCTCTCCCCTTCCTCCTCAACCGTTTCTCGTCCCCTTACCCAACTTTCTCAGAAACCTCGCTAAATTCTTTAGAGATACCGTAAATAATAATGAAACTATCATGATTCTTGAGTAGAATCGACTCGAGTGTCCGCCATATTGTGAGAGGATTAGTGTACGTAAGAAGGACACAAACTGTTGACGCTACTTGGATCGCAGTTTGTCTGAGGGGTGTGTAAGTGGGAAGAATCTTTTGCGGGAAGACCTAAGATATGCGTCATTCAAGTTCAGCCTTTGAACTCCTAATCTACTTCAATAGGATATATTATGAGAGCTTTTTTTACGATGGTAGGAGTCCAAAAATTAAAGCGCACGTTCTTGATTGTCAAGCCTACTCTTTTTTTAAGAGCTTCCCCTCTCGCCACCTCCTCCTGACCGCCATCCTCTCCCCTTTTCTGTAAAAAAAAAAAGGCACAAAAAAGTGACACGTGCAAGCAGTCAACTAGGCAGAATAATGAAATATTACATCTTTTTAAGTCAAAGCGGAACAACAACAACAACAACAACAACAACTACAATATCAAAACATAACAACAACTAAGCACATCAACAACAACAAAACACAACAACAACAATAAAACACACCAACAACAAAACACAACAATAGGAAAGGCAAGAACAGGAAACAAGAACAGGAAATTTTGATTTCTCGACAAAAATTTTCCATTCAAGGATCTCATGATAATTCATATCAAGACCTTGGCCCCGGCACGGGAAAGGAAAAAAATATTGAAACCCGAGGAGTCACAGAGAACGTAAATACATGAAAATAATACAAGATCACTGTAACATGACACAATATATTTGTAAAGGGATCAAAAAACAGATTCCCTTTTTAGACAACGTGGGCCGGGGATTTTTACTTGAGAAAAACAAAATGGCAATGTGAGTGCAAAACTAAATTATCTGGAATCTATTTGCTGGCTGAAATTATTTTAGTGTCATATATGACAGCAATAGACGTTACACGGTGGATTTCCGTTGTGTGTGTTTTCATCCAGACCAATAATATACGGATGTAAGTTTGTATTCAGTAGACGAAACAGTTCTTCTTTAAAGTTCTGAAAGCAGACGTGATTCACGCGTTCCCATGAGACGCCACAAATAAGTAGATTTCAGCTCTCGCAGATCTCCCGAGCTCGCCTTTCACCATTGGAAACATGGCGACGGTTCGATATCCGGGCTGCGCGCGCATTCCTTCGGTATCGACAGCCAATCAAAGGCGCGTCAATCAGGGAGGATGTATTCATGTCTCAGGGGCCCAGCAAATCTGTGAAAATGATGCTAGCAAGACTAGAATTAGCTGGAGTAGGGATGGGCAGAAGTCTGAGATTCCCAGATTGGTGAACCCGAAATCATGGAACCTTCACATTCGTCGACCGTGAATCCGAATTCAAGACAATATTTTAATTCAAGTCACGTAAACAGTCAATGAAATGTAAGGGGATATTATTCCGATTTGAAAGTTTCGTATTCGAATTAGAATTCAGAAATTCAGTTGTATATTGTCAGGTTTTAGATTAGAGTGTGTGACTGATCTGGGCTTTCCCAAGACAGGAGCTCTTCAAAAAAAAAAAAAACACCTCTTCAAAGTTAGGAAAGACAGCACCAAAGTTCGTTTTTATGCAAGATGCGTGAATTCAACACACACACACACACACACACACACACACACACACACACACACACACACACACACACACACACACACACACACACACACACACACACGCGCGCGCGCTCCGTAGACAAGGAGTTCATAATATCGTTGAACTCGTCTTATCTAATATTTGAATATCAAGGTGAAAATACTATGTCGTCTGTCGCCGTTACAGATCATCAATGTGATATCTTAGTCTTGTAGCGCGTATTTGAAATTACTGTTGTAAATGGACCTGAAACATCAGATTCATGTTACAAAATCAAGAAAGGATACAAAACAATCTGTGGTGATAGTCGTCGTTCGTCATTAAGAGAAGAGGGTTTCATTGTGCCATTTGCCACTTTAGTGGCATTTGCATCCATGTATTGTCCAGCTAAGAACATGGAATCTACATGAGACAAGACGTCCTTATAATGGAAAGTTAGGGATATCACTTGCGACCACACCATCCTCAGTACTTTCTTTCTCAGTACATACTAATATTCACACACACACAAAAAAAACCCAAAAACCATCCATTGTAACTATCAGCAGAGACAATTTAAAAAAATTCTCCTCTGAAACTTTTAATATTATGTGAACTGGAGTTCAACTTTATAAATGAATGACCAAACAAGACCGCTGAAAGCAATCTCAGACGCCAGAACTGTTAATCTGTACAAAGCCGACAGACCCTCAGTGTGTTTTATTGACATACACGCAATAGAAGAATTTTGCACTGACAAAGAAAGGAGTCACTGCGACCTGCGTCGACCTAATGTCATTAAGTTTGCTTTTTAGATTAGCTGATCGACCTTTTAAGACTCCATCAACGGAAAGCCGCATTAATTACTCACCTTTACGCTGTCACTTAATCGCATCGCATCGTCCCTGTCCGAACCTCCCATCTCCTTCATCCAGTGTCACCCACATTACCACATTGCCCAGTCAAAGGCGTCAGTGAGACAATCTGGAAATGAAATTGCGTTCTCCATCCGTGGACAATGTCTCCATTCCTAGAGACGGCGTGCCTGGAGTTCCGGTGTGCAGCCCTCAATGACCATCGAGGGCAGCTCTTCAGCACCTCTCGGCCGTCATCTCGGCAAACACAAGCTCCTTATGCTGCAACCTGCCCCGCCCTCGTGCCCACTACATGGACGAAGGATCCCGGACGTGAGGGAGTTTGCCAAATAGTTCCGAGGGAGCGGCTTCATTCTATACACCTCCCTGGTCCTGGCATCATATTGACGACGGGTTTAACCGTGGCGGTGTATGCGAGTATCGAGTGGAAGATTATTGCGAAATTAAGGAAATAATTCGGGGGAGATTTCAAGAGCCGTGTCTCTATAGCTTCTCATGGATGAAATGCGGCTGTTTTCACGATGAGCCAAGAGCTGATTAGTCAATATTCTTCCCATGCATTCTTCGATTTGAAAACTCTACGGCACAGGTTCTCAGACTGTAGTACTCTTGACTGTCGACGCAACTAAGAATTTAGGAGGAAGAGAAAGATGCCACTTATGGACAAACTCATCAGTTGATAATGGTTATCAAAATACAACGACGACTGGATTTGTACTTTTACATCTTGCGCTGATGTGCCTAGATATAACTGGAAAATCTAGCTAATCCTGGAAGTCCACATTCGGTAACATAGAATGAGCACTGGAGATTTTTTTTTCACTGGTTGTTTTGGAAAAGAGAGGTCCAAGGAGGGGACTGGAGGCAAGGAATATGGTACTGATCTGTCTTTTGCATACCACTGAAGTTCAGTGTTAGAGACTCCATAAGATAACCTACTGCTCTCATTACAAAAGGATAAATTAGAAGTAATAATTATACCTAGGCTTGACAAGTATGGCAGATAAAGTGAGACAGCTGGCTCGAACGGGGTACCCAAATCTTGAAAAATTGAGAACCTTTCCTTAAAGGACCCTTACAAACATGTTCTTTCTCGTGAACGTAGCATTGTGTCGCACAGTTTGAAGCGCAACGATAAAGAAATTATGTCAAGGCAGTGGTAGTGAAGCGAATGATTTCACTTGAAAATATAAGCCGATTTTCGATTGAATAGCACTGTGATTCATCGAGTGAGTAATACACTATTCAATACATCCTTTTTTTCTTTACGTGTTTAATTTCTCCCTCATGAGTTCCAAGAAGATTGCTAGTCAACCAAATTTAGAAAATAAAATCGTTGTCTTATAGCCCCGAGCAGTTTTCTCTGCAGCTTGGTGCAACCAATAATTATGATGGTTTTCCGAGACACCTCGTTTTCATTTTTTTTCCTCTTATGTTGTCAGATTATATCTCTAGGATCGGCTAATCACGGAACGTATCGTACTAACCCAAGCAGGAAGTGAAGACCGTCAACAAACATGGCTTCCCGTGGCCAGATTTTCGTGGTACGATGTGCCAGATAGCTGGATTATGGACGCCCTAAGCTCTCATTTTCTGGGTGAAAATTTAATTTGACGGTGACTTTATCCTTTGTTGCGCCGGCTGATGAGTGTAGATGCCGTATGCCCGCGGCTGGGAGAAAGCCCCATCGACCACGAGAATATAATTAAAAGTCCAAGCCATGCTGGAGAGATGAGGGCGATGGCATTTTGGAGGTTCCTAGCCCGGGTCTCTGCCTTCAGGCCATATCTCCACTCCGACGATAACCCTAAAAACGGACTGGGCCTCCCAATTAGGTGGGTTGAAGAGGATTTTGGGCGTTTTGGGATACTTTTTACGTCATTTGGGGCTCTAATGAGTGAACGCCGCGGGATGTTAATGGGGAACAAATTAGGTTACTGGAAGCATACTTCAACCTTATCAGCTTCTAAAACACACATTATGAAAAATGTTGTTTTTCTTCACGAGATTTGTCCAAGCCCTTTACGCGCCTTTTGCCTATGGCCATAATGTCTGTGAAAATCGAGTCAGGACAAAATTATAATTGAATAAACCCAACTCCTTGGTTTTTCTTGAGATCCCCGGGTAACATCTTCACAGTTTCAAAAGTTCCAGTCCAACTTTGAGAACGGAAGACAGATATAATGTATGAGGCTCTTCAAGGTTTAAAAGTCCACGAGTCATAACTAATTTTCAGTGTCGGTTTTAGGCCTCGAGGCAAGACTAGGAGATATTTTATTAGACTGTGGTGAGAGCTGTTGTTTTTTAACGGCTTTCGGTAATGGCTTGGTAACATGAGTTGGTTACGTAAAGAGCCGGATAAGGGTGGGTTATTTCAGTAATATGCGGATCCAAGTAATGTATTGTTCGGAAGTACTCGTTGGTATCGGATATTATCTCGATTCCCACTAAGTCACATCTCATGGTCCTTAGCGTTTTCGCTCTATATAGTAACTCTTTGACAAAGTGGTTTTCACAATGNTCTCTCTCTCTCTCTCTCTCTCTCTCTCTCCAACCCCATAAAAACCAGCGATAAAAAAAAAAAAATTGAATAGATCGAAAAGGCCTAGAATCGAATAATATAATATGACATCTCAATTTCTCAAGACAGACTCGAAATATTAATAAGAATCGAGTTGTTACTCAAGAAGCGCCCAGCCCTCGAGCAGGATGGACAATCGAGAACTGTGATGTACAGCACCGCTTCGCGGATACAGTGTCGAGCTGGAAATATGAGATAGGAAAGCGAAATTGGGAAAATGGCGGGGAATGAAATAAATGCCTCGTGGTTTTTGTTCACTTCCTTTCGTCTGTAAAGGGTTTCATTTTCTTCTTCGTGTTTAAGAAGCTTTTGAAAGTAGCATTAGCAAAAGATGATGTGATATAGATTATTTATATAGATGGTTGCCTCGATACAGTAACAGTTCAACACATACACACACACGAGCATGCGCACATACAAACACACACACACGAGCATGCGCACATACAAACACACACAGATGAGCATACACACATACAAACACACACACACGAGCATACGCACATACAAACACACACACATACGCTGACGCGCCCATCTATATATATGTGCCAGAACATGCCACAATTCAGTAACTACTCGGCAACCACAGCTCTGGGTTTTTGGATTAATTTTCCTCTACTACTGAGATTAATCTTATATCGTCTGTTTCTTGCGTTGATTATTTACATTGTAAAAAATAACAACTTTACGTAAATATGTACTTCATGCAAGTAAAAAGTAACATAAATATTAGATTAATGGTTTATTTCGGGACGCAATCGAGAGAATGGGTAAATTAGAATTCAATACTGACGAAGTTGTGAATAACTATTCAAGTTTGCAAGCCATATTTTCTTCGTGTTCCTTTATGATGTCTCTCATTCTTTCGTTCCTCGCACGCTCTTCGCTGTTTTTTTTTTCTTCTTTACTGTCTGTCTGTCTGTCTGTCCGTCCGTCCGTCCGTCTGTCTGTCTGTCTGTCTGTCTGTCTGTCTGTCTGTCTGTCTGTCTGTCTGTCTGTCTGTCTGTCTGTCTGTCAGTCTGTAAGTCTGTCTGTCGTTTCTTGTTTGCTTGCCTGTTTCGTTTTCTCTTTCACTGCCTGCCTCTGAAGTCTTCTCCCTTACTCTCTGTCTCTCCCTTCCGCTTTCTCTCTTTTTCTGTCTCTCTGTCTCTCTGTCTCTGTCTCTCTCTCTCTCTCTCTCTCTCTCTCTCTCTCTCTCTCTCTCTTTCTCTCTCTCCATTTCCCACTGCTTTTCCCAATGCCCATCTTCACATTGCCACCCTAGTATAGCAAGCTTTGCGCGTTTTGCCATCCAAATCTATGCGATTGTCGCCCGTGTTATCTCAGCAAACAACAGGGAGGGAAAAGTGGACCTTATTACAGCTGGGCCGAGTGCCACCTAGGAAATGACGAAGTGCTAGGGGAAATAATCCTGCCATTTTATTTTTCCCGCGAGAGGGGGCAATAAACAGGATTTCCACACCCCTTCTGCGCATGTGCTTTGCCCTTGCGCGCTGTTAGTGCTGTTTTTAGGATAATAATGGTGACTTCCGGTTCTGATCGTATTGCATTGTGGAGGCCACTGGACGCACATTACTTGCGCTTTTTGTTTGTCTTCTATCGTTGTTGTTGAAAATGATGGTAGTGGTGATGATGATGATGATAGTGATGATATTGGTGAACACTTGGATGGGTTTAGGGATGTTATGCCACTGAATTTAGCTGTCTTGTTTGTTGTAGTGTTAAGTGTATTGTTGTTGTTGTTGTTGTTGTTGTTGTTGTTGTTGTTATTGTTGTTGTTGGTGTTGGTGGTTGTGGTGGTGGTGGTAGTGATGTTGTCATGTTGTTGTTGTTGTTGTTGTTGTTGTTGTTGTTGTTGTTTGATGTTGTTCATCATCATGAAGGATTGATTGATGTTGTGATGGCAGTGGTAGTTTTTACGTTAATTTTGTTTTTAACTGCTCGCTACGCCGTTTCTGTTGGTGTGTGTTAATAAAGATCGACAAAGCCTTTTTAGAAAGATGCAGCTTGTTTTTCACTGAAAAACTCTCATTAAAAGTAAGGGAATTTAAAGCTAGAAGAAATCCGAAATGAAATTTGTTTCGTATTTAAGAAATTTTTCAACATTCATCCAAAGATTAGACCAGAAGTGAAATATGTGTTAAAAATCTGTGAAAATGAATGTGCGTCAAGTTTTAGACAAAAAATAAATTCATTTGAGCAGCGAATGAATCCAAACATTCTCAGCAACGAAAAGCCATGATTTTTGAACATCACAACGTTTACAGCAACATATTAATCATTCACCCAATAAAATCAGCATATCCATAGGACCTAACTAAGACCTAACTTAAAAATGAACCTAACTTAAGACAGTAGAATAGATGCTCATGTCATCGCTAGTACTGCTGCTGCCTCTGCTATTGCTGTTGTTAAGTCTAAGATATAGAGAAACTCGCGCCTAACACAGTATTTTCCCTCTTTCTCTAGTCTATAGCCCATCCTTCTCTCTCCCCATTCTTCCCCCTTCGCTTCTTTACCCACTCTCCTCAATTAAATTATTATCTTCATCATTCCTGATATCATTATGGAATCCTGGTTTGCCACTTACACGATGTCTTTGAAGATATGGATTTTCCATGAGGATTGCGGCCATTATGGATTCCTGTCTGTAATTATATATGTCTCTGTATGTGTATGCCCTGTTGCGCGTGTGTTATGCTCATTGGCTGGTTGGTAATTTGATGGTAGCCATATTCCGAGGCTTCCAAATAACCCGAAAACCATTTTCCCTATTTGAACAAGAAGAATGAATGACAACGTCTTCAACCTTTAGACAGTTTTCACTGCCTTCTCTTTTTTTTTTCCATTTGTCATGTCATCACGAAAATTAATAATGTCTACAGAGCCCCCTTTTAGAGACTAAGAAGACTGTACTCAGTGCATACATATATTGTTGTGTACAACGTACAGTTGACTCGGCATAACTACAAACCCACCGGAGTGTGGAACAGATCCCGAATAAAGAGGACTTCAGATTATCCAGAATGTTTTATAGAGATAATGTAGCGTTTTATGGTGTCCTTACTACTTTCTTGGTCTATATACGTGAAGTAGAGACGTTCTGAACAGTGTGTCTATTATCAAAAATTTTGTAGCTTTTGTAGAATTCCTCGTTATCTGTTGTTCTCGTGCACATGCATATTCATATGTTGCTGGGAGCAGTCTGGAATAGCAAACTACTGACTTCTGCCCAAAAACAAAAAGAAAAATGATGTGGTTAAGAAAACGTGGAATGAAAGGAATTGCAGTTAAATGGGTAGACTATATCACCTTGTTATCATATGACTAATGTATTGTAAGATAGACTTGTGTGACGCCATCTTGTGTCTTCCCGCAAGTCTTCCTGCCTATTCACTTAGTTTATCTCATTGTCAAATTGGCGGACTAGACGACGCCCATTCGGTTTTTTTTATTTTCTTCGTACACATCTGACAAACTTGTTGGGCACCTTGTATTAAGGTCTTCTGATAAGAGGGCCTAGTTTTTTTTCTTTCCTGCCAAAATCACTTTTTTTTTTTACATATTCATGGTGTATATATCAATACTCATGCCTCAATAAAATATCATTGCTGCGAAATAACGAACATCCTTGATGTAGGCCTACGAAAAGAAATTGGACAAGAAGTTTATTGAAGCAAAGAGTTATATTCAAACAGAACCACTACATTTTTTCATAAACAGGTTTGGCAAAGATATGACCTCTTGTCGGAATACATTATCTGCAATTTCTTGTCTTAACCAGTCCGTTCTTTGCTTATCCAATCCCTTCACTTTTCTTAAGCCAGTCCTTCCCATTTCCCTCTTGCCACAGACCTCATTTGACCCCCTATCCCATTTTCCCCGTGCTTTGCATTGGCTTTTCTAAACCTCTCTCTTAAATTTTCATGCATCCTCTCCGATCGGCGATCAGTGCCGCCTGTGACTCACTTAATGAGTCTTGAACTGATTTGGGGTGTCCGTGTATGTTTGTGACAGCTTCTTCACACCTTCATTGAGTCATTCCTGTCCACAGGACCATCACTGCTTCATCAGGCATCCCCCTTGCTCCCTTCCCTTGGCAGTGGGGCAGGTTTAGAGAAAGGAGGGGAAGTCGTTCTTATCCTCCAGCAAGCCCCTCCCTCCCCCGGGCAGTGGGGCAGGTTTTGGATATGAGGGGAGGGAAGGAAGGTCATTCCTGTCCTGTCATTCCTCTATTCCTCTTGTCCTCAGACAGTGTGGCAGGTTTAGAGAAAGAGGAAGTTAATCGTCCTCAAGACCGTCACTTCTCCGACAGGCCCCCTCCGTAAATTCAGCAGATGTTTTTTTTGGCGGGGGGAGGGGGGGGCGGGGGTGTATTCTTGTCCTTATGACTGTCATTTCTCTGTGAGCTCCTCCCCGCCCCACACCCAAATTCCATCTCCTTATGGTGTGTCAGATTTCGGATGCAGAGGGGAGGGAGTGACTTGCCAGTTGATGATATCCTTCAGATTCTTTTTTACCTCACTATTTCCTCTTCGCTTTACCTCACTATTTCCTTTTCGCTATGTCTCTTGAGCTGCCCCTCCCTTGTTTTCTTTCTGTCGCTTTCCCTGGCTCTGAAATATTGCTATAATCTGTCACATTCCAGAAATGCGATGTGGAGGTCAGTGGCAAGGTCGCTTCCAAAGAAATATGAACTGACATGAAGTCATTAAAAACTTGATTTCGAAAGATGTGTGTATGAAAGGTGTGTGTATGAGAAGTGTGTGTGTGTGTGTGTGTGTGTGTGTGTGTGTGTGTGTGTGTGTGTGTGTGTGTGTTTATGTGTGTGTGT
>JAWQUT010000466.1:371512-390918 GCA_033807755.1 Ellobium chinense
GGGGGTCGAGGGTCGGGGAACTAAGTGAAGATGGCAAAACCAGACTGGTTCAAGGACGGGAATGTGTTCAACTATACGGATTTTAAAATAACATATTTACCTGAAACATTTTATGAGGACATTGGTTGTATGCGCTCTCAATTTTTCCACAAAATCTCAGTTTTATGGAATACGATGTTACGCATCCATAGGGATGATAATGAATTCATCGTTGCGAATGCAAATGAAAGCGATGCTGTTAAACGCAAGCACCTTTGATAGAGTCCCAAGATTATATTCCAAATAGACATACGAGTCTTGTAACGCTGAGGGGACAAGGTTGTGGTATGGTGTATACCATATGTGTTAAGAGAATTCTTTGTCATATCATATCAAATTTAATGAAGAAGTAAAGTTTGATGGATGACTACTAAAAAGTTAGAAGTGTGTTTAGATATTTGAGCGGCTGATATTGTGAAATACAAACTTGGAAATAACCTATGTATAATTAGCAGTATACAGGTAAATTTGTTCTTTGTGTTTTTAAAATTGCCTACGTGTTAACTCTAGCAGTCAATGAAGATGCACAGTGAGTGTTGCCATGTAGCTGTCAGCCACTTTCCAGCCTTGCTGTCGATGGTTTTTTGCGCCATGTACAGTATACATTAAGTCGATATCATTTTTCTTTGATACGCTTTTAGGCTGATTACAGTGGTATAATCTTGGGTTTTCCCAAAGATTCTTTCATACTTGACTGTCTCATTTACTCCTATGACAAAACAAAACAAAAAATGTGAATTACGTCATCAGTTTCTGTTTCTCTTTACTAATCCCCGCACGAGCAAAATTGTGTTTTTTTTTGGCTCACTAGTTCAATCGTCTATTCTGTGGAATAGTGTTTTACCAATCTGAGAGCACCCCTTCAAAGACAAGATAGTGTCATCGGTATTCAAAGTCGCTTTGTGGAATTCCCCAGTCTTTTTAAGGGAGAAGAGACAAAGGTGATGGAGAAGAAGAAAGAAAATGTCGGGAGGGAAATGTTAAGTGCAGCTTTGTCTGTAAATATTCTATAAATCATGACCTGAGGGCCTGGCTGGGTTGCTTTTATCGGCTTTCTTATGCATTACTTCAACAACGCCTAACCGAGGCTTTTTTTTGGGCTCCCCCATGCTTAAACACGGTTCTTTTTAACATTATATCTTAAAGCTGCGCTTTCCGATCGTTAGTGTATGAAGGACTACAAAAGGCCATGGACACTGCCTCGACTTAGGTGGATTTGCTTTCATGTTTCAAATACTAGATGTTTTTATATCACTTTTCTTTGCCGTAGTGTTTCTAAGAAAAGTGAACTAGCAATCTGCGAAGTTTCTACCCTGATGAAATCTTTTACTAGTGAAATTTTGCAGAAAAAATAACGTTCAAATGTGAAGCATGCGATTGAATTAAAATTGTGAAGTGTCTCATCGTGTCTCTTCTTCTTTATACCCCGGACAGGCCTTTAAACACGGGTCTTTTTTAACATTATAACTTAACATTTCAAGATTAGATGTTGGTTTGTTCAAAAGACGGGAATAAACGGGGAAGAGCAGCTCTTTATGAGCAGTATTATGTTGGTGTGCATGTTGGATGGAGAATAGCATGGGACAGGAAGAGGAGCTAGATGTAAAGCGTCTCTGTGCTTCCATCATGACCCAATCCGGACTTAGGCCAAGAAGAAATAGACTTTATTAGCTTAAGACCCATGCTGACATGTTAAAAAAAAAAAAATTAAAACGCGTCAATATTTTCCTCTCAGACCTGCAGTTGCAAAGATACGGATCCGGCAGTTTTTATCAGGCCATAAAAAATGTTCTGGCTTTTTCTCAAAGCTGTGAAAAATGACTTATATCATTATTGCAGTGCACTGACGAAAGGAGTGTATAGCATCTTATTTATTTTCAAGAACAACATATTATGCAATGCGAAAGTTTAGAGCAAGTGGAATTGACCCTACTTTTTCACCGCCCCTAATCTGTGGCCACAAGAACATTTTTGCACTAAAAGGTAATATTAATCACAAGGTTATTTTCTTCCTTGTTTTTTTAACTCCAAAAGTACCGACATGACTGGTATGAATAAGTGGAATGTTATGAGTACACGAAGGCAACTCTAAGTTTTCGTCATTTCAGAACCCAGGCCACAAATATGTGAATGTTTTGGCTTTAAACAAAGGTGCTAAGCACACAGTTTCTCCACCCTTAGAAAGGATTACATTGATGTTCTAAATTAAGAAAATAACTGTTATGATAAAACGAAAGTTGCTATCAAGTGAGTCGACTTTTTTCATCACATTTGAACTGTCGCCACAAATATTATGTGATCATCTTGGCCCTGGAGCAGAGCTGTTAGATACACATAAATTTTCCCCCCTTATGAAAGGATTAGTTTGATGTCCTAAATTAATGGATCTTGTGTAGAAGGAAGAGCAAATTTTGTTCCTATCCGATTATTTCGTCTGGATTTGAAGTTTTAAAAAGACGAAAATAAACTAATTCTGGCAATTGCCTGACAGCCATTTTCAAAAAGGATTCTTTTCATAAACGATGTACATGAATGTGCAGTTAGTGCATTGTGACATGTTGGTGGTAGTGGTAGTCACTGTGATAATGGCATCGGTGATAATGATGGTGATGATGATGATGATGAGTCCGAAAAGTTGTGTCTTTCTTATCCGTATTATTATTATTCCTGATGAAGGAATTTTCAATTCCGAAAATTTGACATTTTCTTATTGTGTGCTTCTTTTTGTAATTTAAATAACCTTGTATAGTAGGACACTGGTAGACGTTATTATATTTTATTTTGTGTGAAACAAATGATGATGATGATGATCATGATGATGATGTTTATGTTAACCTTTGTTCCGTTCGATGTTGGATATTTGTGTCTGTTCAAGCTTTTTAATTTTCATGACTATTGATCACAGTATTTCTTTTCCACCTTCTTATGCCATTTCATTCTTAGTCTATTGATTTTCTGCATCTGAAGAAGGACGCCAGTCCGAAAGTTTGTGTGTTAAATTTGTTAGATTGTTATAATTTTATTTATTTTTTTATTTACATCCAGTGCGGATAAATGTTTTGCAAATAATGATGGTGATGATGATGATGATGATAAGGAAAGAGAAGGATGACGATAACGACAATAGGCAGGTGCTTGTAGCTGACCTGAGTAAACTTGGTCTTCAAAGTGATCACAAATAATGATCCTCTTTTTATGCTATAGACCTGCACGAAATCGAATTTCTGGGAACTGTCTCAGAACTGTACTGTACTGAACTGTATTTTCTAAATGCAGTATATACAATAATATGGAAAGTAAACGAAACGACTATGCAAAATTGTTTAGGAAGGAGAAAGGAAAAAAGAAAACGGCCCAAAATGCCTCCATGATTTTTCTAACGAAACGAGACGGATAATGAAAGCTAGCTGTAGTTTTGGTTGTCGCTGAAGAGTAAATTTATGTTGAAGATCTTAGATTTGTTCTAAAATAATTTTGGTAAGAAATTTTCCCTGTCTTTTGTAAAGCCTCAATATCTGAAAATGTAGTGAAATTCGTCGCCCAATGAGTTAATATGACACACAAGACATAATCTGTCTATGAGTGGGGTGTTGATTCACCTCCCAGTTTCCACTGGTAATCTATGGTTGCTCAGAAACACGAGTTCATCAGGTGTTCGAGTTTGTGTGGCAAACTTTAAAGTAGAAATATTGAACAAGGTACCTCAACCTTGCAGTGAACCATCAAAGGGAGGGGGNGGGGGGGGGGGGTTCGAGTTCATGAGGTTCCAGATCGACTGCATTTATCTCTAGGGGCATACTGTAAAACCTGTTGATTTCTTCCACCTAAAGAAATGGATGGTTAATAATATAATTTGAATTTTTAAATATTGCGATGCTCAGCATTCCTGCTCTATAATTAAGAAGCATTGATTTTATTTCGAATCTGATATCCTGAAGAGAATGGGCTTTTGATACCAGTCGATATTTTTTATCATACAAATTGTCGCCATTTACACTGAAAGTATCGAAATTGTAGTCAAACTCCACAGCTATGGTTGCCTTACGACATTGAAATAACTGAGTATCGAAAGTTTTGATACTAGACAAGATATTGTTAGCTCCTACTTTTCAATACTTGGTGACGTTAAGAAAAACAAAAACGTTCATATTTAAACCAGAACACCGTGACGACTACCACTCTTTCTCTGACCAATGGCATTAGCGTATTTTTCCCTACTAATCTACAATATGCAGTCTGCAAAAGACGCAGTCGGAGCATTTGATATCTAGGCCTTAATTTCTGCATCACCGTCACTACCATTTTTCCTTTTGCTAAAACGAGGCTAAGCAAACCGTCTCTTCATTTCCAAACAGACCCGACCTCGTCAACCCTCGGCCTCGCCTCGAATCTATCTTTCTCTTGTTAGCTAAAAGGTTTCTTTTCTCACCAAGCCTTACATTATATATTTATAGATTTATCCTCTCGTTGCTGTCACACAGACACCGCTACCCTCGCTTCCATTTTGCTTTAGCTTGGTTCTGAATGTTCTTTACAAGCAAAACGGTCATTCATTCATTCATTCATTCATACATTCATTCAGCCTGTCCGTCCGTTCGTCATTCCATGTAGGCAATGTGTCTTGACCACTGTCCCGACATAGATATGTAAGGATTTCCTCGAAGAGGGCGAAGAATTCAAATTTTTCGGGGCATGTGATCTCTCTCTCTCTCTCTCTCTCTCTCTCTCTCTCTCTCTTTCTCTCTCCTCTCCTCTATCTCTCTCTCTCTTCTCTCCTCTCTCTCTCTCACTCACTCGCTTTTCCCTTTCGCTCTTTTACTCTCTTCCTGTCTCATTCCTTCCGACATAAAATATGTCGTTCATTTTGACGTCTTTATTTAAGGTTGTACTCCGAAGCAATGATGTTATAAGAAATATGCAAGAGTGCATTATCATTTTGTCAGCATAAAGATAGCCTCATGCCCAACAAAATACATCAAGGCTCTAAGTTTTTTTAGCTCAAAGATGTACATAAAGTCCGATAATGTCAACAGACTTGAAATTCTGAACAAAAGGAGCCAGTTTATTTTGAATTTGATAACGATTTCTCCGTGTAATTTGTTAAGTACATGCGATCGATGTCTAGGAGTTGCCTATCTGATAACAAAGTACTTCAGACCCAAAAACAAATTAAAGATCCCTTGGCATCCATAATCCGTATAAACAATGATGTCATTCACCTTTACGTTTGAGATTAGTTACGGAATTTATTGCGCATTTTCCATCGTACATTCTGTTGTACATCTCCGAACACCGCGGTACGATTTCTACCGTGCAAGGACAAAACGCCGTAAGATGCTCGCACCAAGTTACGATTACATGGCGTTTTGTCGTTAAACAGCACATTTCTTCTGGTGACATTTAGAGCTCTCTGTGTGAGTGTATGCGTGGGGGTGTGTTGGTGGCATGGCAGGGTTATAAAACAAAACTGTGGGTGGAACTAGAATAGAGTGAAAACATGATCATAGGTTTTTTAGTTTGGTGATGTAGAAATGCCATGTAAAAAAGTTTAGTGTGATTGTGTGTTTCTAAGTGTCATAAAAAAAATTAGAGTAATTGTGTGTTTCCAAGTGTCGTATTTTGGTAGTTCAGTTCAATCTCCTGAGCTTATTGTGTGTGTGTAGGTGTGAGAGAGAGAGAGAGAGAGAAGGAGAGAGAGAGAGGCAGAGACAGATAGAGAGAGAGCAGGCAAATATTAATTAATTGTCGCCCATAACTACATTTTCCATTTAACTGTTGAATAATACGTTTTCCCTGCTCTCTTAAAATTGCAATTAAGAGGTCGAGACTTAAATATCTATGAAGAGTGTGGATTGAGTGAAGACGTAGGTGCAATGTTTCAATGTTGTGTGCATAATCATTTTTATCCTGAACCTGACATTGCGTATACCCTGCGTTTTACATTAGCTCTACCCGCGAGTAAATATTGAATCTAACAGATATCATCCTTGCTGACGCATTGTAATGTTGTTTTCGACAAAACTTGAGGTTTGGAGCAAGACAGAACTGCATACAGTCTTTTACACTGGCATAAAAAGATTGGATTCTTCAGTGGCCTTTCGTGTATTAAGTCTCTAAATTTGAACTCGCATATAGATCTCTATATCAACATTAGAACAAGCCTTAAATTTACATTTCTGAGTCAGCTAGTCAGAATGGACAAAACAATTGTACTTTTTATCGTGGTTTCAGAGTGAGACTCGAAAGCCTGAATGAGTGAGTAATAATCATAGATATTGGATTGGAAAGCAGAGCTGCAAAGTAAACAGAAAGCGGGTTACGTTGGCCTATTTTAGCCATGTGGAGGCGTCCGCTGATCTAGTTTAGCCACTTGGTAAGCTTTTTTTAGATTTTTAGAAAATGTCAGTTCTGAACAAGACGATTCCAAATATATGCCTATGACCTAGTTTGTGGACTACATCGTTTGACGTCATCAGTGACGACATAAATAGTATCATGTCGTATTTGGTAACATCTTTGTCGTCTCTCTCGCAGGTTCCCGGCGATGCAACTTCCCCGAGGACTGGCGAGGCAAGTGGTTCCAGAACGGGCTCGGGGATGTGGACATCCGCCAGCATTCCATCTCTCACATCGGTCACTGCGTCAGCCATGACGGACACAACAAATATCTGTTGCTCAACAGGTGAGATAATGTTATTAAAATACATGTAACAGTTAGAAAATTTGATCCCTTATAGACTTTTATGGCGAGGCAGGCGGGCGCATATGGCATTTACTGGCGTTACGATCAAAATGCACGATACGAACTAGAAGCAGATGTGAATTTAATGTCTAGCTCGTAACGTGCAATATGATCGTAAAATACCTTCCTCTGCCATAACGGTCCGCAAGAGATACGAACTTAAAAAACGGAAGCTCTCTAATTAGGTCTGCATATCTCGATCCGGGCTAATGTCTGCTCACCCGACTTCCCATTATTTTTACACCAGCAGGTCAGATCTTTCAAGAATTCTCTCAGCTCCCTTGTAAGCATTCAGTGCAGCTTCCATTTGAAGGTGCGGATTGCTATCTTTCTGACTATATATATATGTTTTACTGCCGGTAGCATGGTACCCAATTCATAGACAGATCGACACAAAGATATACGAATGAAATGCTTTGCCTGGACATTTACAACATGATCATGGCTGAAATCGAATCCAGGACAATTATTATCTTGAGTTCGAAACCGTAATCATTCGGTCACGCTGCTCCACGAAGTCTTGCTGTCTACTTAGTATAGAAAATGGACCAAAGAGATACCGCCTGCAGGGAAACGACAGTCACGTGCTGTTTATGACAACAAGTGAGATGATGTTTCAGTACCCTGAATTAATAAAGGGAAGCACCGTTAAGCCGGCATAGAAACTAGAAGGATGCGTTAGACCGCCACATTTGAATGCCTATGATGATATAGTTGACAGCTTGAGCATTAACGATGGGATCTCTTACCATCGTAAGAAGTACATTAGTGCATTGGTACTAAATGCAGCCTTGGTGGCGTTCAACATGCAGAGCTAATGTAATTCTTACGATGGTAAGAGATCCCATCATTAATGCGCAAACTCTCAATAGAATCAATAAATCACCATCTTTCCTCCTTTCCACCCTAGCCTATCGGAGAAAGAGAATGTTTAAAGCGTTTCAACTCTGGATGACATCGAAGCCACAAATCATGTGACTTATTAGTGTGCATGGGGTAAAGTCGTTAGCATTTCAGTTTAGGAATGACACTTTAAGTGGCAGTGATAAAAATAGTAGAAAGCATTTATTTTCAAGTTTTCTCTCACAGGCCGTTATGGCAGAGTGTGGTCGTGCGTATATGGCGTTTTTTAGTGTTATGAATCGTTATGATCGTACCGCACGCTATGAACTGGAATCGAGTGTGAATTTTATGTCTAGTTCATAACGAGCAATATGATCGTAATACCAGGAAATTCTACATACGCTTGCCTGCCTTTGCTATAACGGTCTGTGAGAGATCCGAACTTTGAATTGACAGCTCTCTATTGACTCTCAACCATAAATCAACACCATAAACTCTCCAACTCCGGTGCAGTGCTGTGCCTAGGGAAAAAATATATTGCAACAGTTTTAACTTACTTAACGGTCCAAATCACAAATCAAGAGGCATTTGAGAGGGCATGTGGCAAATTCGTCGCTTCAGAACCGAAAATTGGCTCATAAACACATTATCTTGCTATCCATCAATGGGCGATAAATTCCACCGCTCACTGCAATACTCACGTAACTAACCTCTGGGCCAGAAACTGAATAATGAATACTTTGTAGCAGTATCCCTGTTACTTCTTTCCTATCACCCCTTAGCCCTATCTTCATGCCTTGTGATGACGGACCTCTACATTTGCAGGAAACATGGTTTATAACTCACCATCATTATTGCACTGAAGTTTCTTTGCATAATCGTCCACCAAAGTGCTGGATGGTGCTTTTTTCTTCATTAAGGACGGTGGTCTTGGAGCAACAGCTATTTGCTATGGCACCAGATGTCACCCATGTCTGTTAGATATCTCCATGCATATTCACATTCATACACTTTGAATTTTCTGTTTTCATTTCCTCTTAATTCTATTTCTAGACAGAAAATCCAGAAAAATCCGTTTATGAAAATGCATAGAGATATCTAAGAGACATGAGCGACATGTGGTGTCAGACAACTGGTACTATCGCAAGTAATAGTAGACAAGATCATCATCTTTAATGGAGAAAAATGCACCATGGCATTAATTTGATGTGCAGTTTTGCAAAGAAACTCCAATGTATAACTGGTCGCTGTAGAGCAAGAGTGGACCAATCCACACTTGCTGGGTTTGGGGAAATTGAGGGATGAGGTTTATGTTGCCATTGAGTTATAAAGACATCTAAAAGAGAAAATTTGATGTTAGAAGTCCCCACAGGCCAAAAATAGCAATTGAACTGATATTTATAGTAAGATTGAGTCAATATCTGTTTATAGAACTTTTTATCGCCAAGACCGCAAAATATGAGATGGTGGTGATGAGTTGCGCACCATGTTTTCTGCACTGCAACTTTTGAGACAAGGCATTTCTCCATAAGAAAATCCCCAGTGGAACATTTGATTAGTACAGGTTGACCGTGCCGATCATTAGCAAGTGTTGATTAGAGAAGGACACTGTATCACACAGCCCAGCCATAGTCCCGCGAAGGCACAGTGGCACTTACGCGGGTATTGCAGCAAAGTGTCGAATTCATTCACCTGTCAGAGGAATCTCGCAGCCGTCTAAGAAGTTATTACTCAATCAACCAACTGACCGTGGCGGTACGCGCTGAAGTTGATTTACTGGAAAACAGCACGGTCGGCTAGATTTGTTGGTCTGGAGAAGTAAAAGGTTTGGGGNGGGGGGGGGGAAGAAAGAAAACTATAACAAACAACACACAAGAGGTTATTGCCAATCCATGAATGAATATTGCAGTCGATTACGCTTAATTGAAACTCTTTTGGGAGGCATGGAAATCGTTGCAATGTAAAAAGAGTTGCGATTGTCCAACCAAGTTTTCAATATGTAGTTGTCCGATAACGGTTACCTTTACGCAGACTTTGCGATTAAGCGGAATCGACGATATTTGATGGTAAACGGTAGATTTCGTGTAGTGACAAGTGATTTGATTGAACGAAGGGATAGAATAGGCAGTTTTGTTTTTTTTTAATTTCTACTTTTACAATGATACATGTCATGTTTCCCAAAAGACACTGTTTTTAAGCTAAGAGAGCGTTAAAGGGACTTGCCGTTAAGCATAGATGGTTGTAATTACTTTTTTTTTCGTATTTGTGAAGGATGAAGCATGCGGTGGGGAGATGAAGGAGTTGTAAGTGATGTGTTGAAGAAGTCGTTAGCGTAATGATTAGAGAGAAACGAAAAATATATCATCATCATCGCTCTAGGGGCCCCATTTTATACATGAGTGACTGTCAGCAGCAGCAAATGTCGTGATCATTGCCGTTATCAGTATCATCAACATTATCACCATAATTATCATCACGATCACCATCACCATCACCATTATTTACATTGTCATTAACACCAGCATCATCGTTTCATTATCATTATGAACATTATCATTGCTTGTGGGCATAGATGTAACAATGGACCTGATCTAGGGTTTTACCCGTGTCACATCAATCTGCTCACCTTGATGCATGTGAACCATGCTCGTGTCAAAACACCCCCAATTATTGTTTACTCTAGCATCTCTCCATCCCTCTCTTTCCCCCACACCTGCCCTCCAAACCTTCGCAATTTGGTCACGAGGTGCAGACAAAATAACACTTGATTTTATTCACTTCCTTATCTTATTATTGTGCTTTCCTTTCCACCGCCCTATCCCCTCCTCCCGCCCCGCCCCACCTCCACCAGCCATTATCTATAAGATCGTCGATGATTTCACCCCCTTTCTGTACTTATGAACATCAGGGGCGGGGAAAGATATCAGCTGGCGCTGGGTGCACCCCTACACTATACCACGCCCTTTTTTCTGTCTGTCAGTCCGTCTGTTTGGCTGTTTCTCTTCCTTCCTTCCGCCTATCTCTCTATTTCTCTCTCTTCCTTTTTCTCTCTCTCCTCACCTCCCAGTGTTGAGAGGTAAGAGATTAAACAAGTCTCAGTTTGCTTTAAAATTGATCCGCCTGTGCTGATGACCCTATTCTTTCAATATTTAATTAAAATCTTACATTTTAAAAAAAAGTGAGGACACATCGCAGTTTCAGTCTGGTTTGACTGACTTTTATTAGTGCAGAGTGTAACACTGAACATCGCTTACGAGGAGAAGCTGATCAAACTTTTGAGTTCCGTTCAGTTTTCCGACGCGCAAGTGATAAAAAAAGTACTGGCAGCTTCAGCCAATAGAAATTCTGAGACCGAGGGCAGTTAAAGAAAAAAAAATAGTTTAGATTGTTCTGCCGACAGACGCAACCAAGATACTTCTGTTTTGTTTTTGTTTTTTTCTTATTCGAAATCGTGAAAAAGTAAGGTTGACCTACCGCTGCACGGATTAGTTTAGATCTAGATCTAGATCCCGACGCAGATGTTTGAGAAGATCGTTCTTAAGAGGGACAAGGATGACTGATATGTGACAAGAATGGTTAAACTCTATAGTTTAGTTTTTGACAACCGGCCAAGGCCCAAAGATATTTGCAGCTCCAGCAACATTAGGCACGAGGCAAAGACTGAGTCAACTTCTTCACATCAGGATTTTGAAGCTAAGTTGATGGACTTTTAAACTGAGTTGAACCTTCACGCTGTCTTGTTATAATCTTTATGCCTCTCATTATTTTCCAGTTTGCCCCGTGACCAAATTCATCACATACACTCATGGCCTGAGGATTATAGTCTAGTATTCGTAAAGAGTTAAATCCAACTAGACTAAATGGTTATCTCAGTCAACTGCCTTAGAGTTCAGTCCTGGAGGTAGGGTATGCCTGGCGTTTTGAAACAAAGCATGACATGTCACGACAGGCAGGCATTCTGATATCTGAGACATTGCTCACTGTAATTTTATCCACTGGTAATTTTTATAGAGAGACAGATGGGAATAGAAATGCCGAACGCATTAGCGTGCTCCCTTCCAGATGTAAATTAGATCTAATCTAGTCTTATTAATAATAAATAGACAATACATGCACCATCAAAGAAGTGAAAAGATTGCACGATCCTGAATGTAGATACTCGATAAGGCTGCTATGTTCATCAGTCTTAAAGTGTCTTTTCCTCAGATCTTTCTCCGCATTATATGTTAATCACAATATTATGTGTGTGATGGGGAAGGATAGAGGGCAGAGAAGGGGGATTATGTATTATTTTGCCCATGCCCACAGTAACCAAGACGAGACTTTCTCCTAGCAACAATTCCTTTATTAATGCATACATTATAATGGGTATATAATTATAAGCAACAGCTTACAGATGATTGATGTATATATATAGACCAGCTTAAGACGATCTATATCCCATCTTCAATCTTCTCCCTTCCCCTTCATCTGTCCCACCATTTTTGCCTCTTACTGCTCACTCTTCTTTTGCCTTTACTTTGTGGGCAAGGTTTCCGCAGGCAAGAACCCGTTAGGGTTAGGGGTAGGGTAGGGGTAGGGGTAGGGATAGGGATAGGGTTAGGGGTAAAGGTAGGGTTAGGGTTAGGGGTAAGGGTGGGGTTATGGTTAGGGGTAGGGGTAAGGTTAGGTGTAAATAATCCAAACGAAATTCATCCTATCCCATCAAAATAATCCCTCTTTAGTGTGTTCTTATTTCGGTTGTTGTTGCCTGCGGAAATCTTTTCACTGTGTATTCTCCCATCGTTTGCTCGTTTGCCCAATCCTCCTGCCTCCTCATCCATCGTCCTCTTCTCATCATCGTTTTTGTTTGCCTCCTCTTCTTCTGCTCCTTCAGAGTCAACTCCGCTTGATCGCACTTGCATTTTATGGGATGTTGTTCAGAAAACAAGATGTTAAAACAAGCAATGCCGCTAAATTACGTCATCAATTAATCAGTCACTTTGTGTGACCATTATGAACTTTGCGTCTGATTGCTTGTTGTGGACACAATTTTGTCACTATATTTCATGTAAATTTTCGGGGTTTTTTGTTTTTCATTATCTACACGTTCTCAAAACATCAAAACTTTAACACACACACTCAGCGGATTAATCTCAATTCTTTGGAAGCTTTTAAAACATGTTTCCGGGAAGATACGATCAAGCCGTATCGAGTCTCCGCACATAATACAAAGCTTTCAAGGCATCACGTCGACAGCGCTCATTACCGATGGTAAGCCTCCCTTGTCATGAGGAACAAACAGCCAAACACACAAACGCGTAGACAGAGAAAAGTTCACAAAGATATATGGCCCTGACCTAGAAAGACTGCTAAGCTAACCTGCTCACAAGGATTCTAACTCTGAAACCACGTTTTAGAAAGCTGTAAGTTTTTGGCTTTTCTCATTACACGTAATGGGGACAGAGAAGAACTGAAAGCTGTATTTAAACACGCCTGCCTTTCATGCCGTAATCTCTTCAAGGATATAATACGTTTTCATCCATGGCGGAAAGTAGCAAGGAAAGTAGGGATAATGTGCGAAAATGTAATAGAACTCTACTCTGCCCTTCTCCGCCTTCCCCCCTCTCCAATAATGCATTTTTATTTTTGCAGTGAATTTTGTAATGAGGTGAAATATCAAGTATTTCTTAAAATAAGCTCCGATGTTTTGAATTCTTAAGGATCCTAAGCGTGTCGTGTTGTGTGCAGGTCTAGCAATATTTGTTTATCTTTACTTTGAACAGTCATTACTCTTATACACAGAGCAGTCGGTAATCAGCGATAATGTTAATTTAACAGCGTTCCAATGAGGCCGGTGTCACACAGTGAACATCAAAAACTGTTAGAAGAAAGTAACTGTTACATTTCCGTCAAGTGATGCTAGAAAGTTCTAGGGTCGTCAGCTGCAAATCTAAAGTCATCAGCCACTAGTAAAAGTCACGACTATATTGTGACTAAAAAAAAAAAATCGGTGTTCTTTTCACTACTCCCGGCATTGAATGGAATATAACAAGCTACTTTCGGTTTTCTGCTTGTGGGAAGGGGTGGCGGTTAAGTCCTTGTGTTTTATCTGTGTGACTTCGTATCGTATAACGATTTGTGAACTGTACTTGACGGCTTGCGGGGATTATCTTCTGTATATGACATGTATTTCTTTACTGCAGTACTTTATGTGCTGATAAACTGCTTAATATGAATTATTTCTTGATGGATTTCTGCTTTGTACTTTCTCTATGTGACATCTGCCTAACTGGCAGCCTTATCCTCCTTCTAACAATATCTATTGTAGTTTCTAGCCTCTGTATTAAATTCTATGTTCTCTCCAGCCTGCCACACAGTCAGTAACAACATGCTTTTCAGTCCTCACTCGAACAAGGAGTCATAAATATCTTCTTCTGTCTCTCATGTTCTTTTCATCTCTCCTCCTTTCCCGTCTTTACCCAATACCTTCTACCTTTCCTTTTCGTTTTCTTCACCACTCCCATGTACGATATTCTTCTTTTTTTTTTGTAGTTTGTTTTATCATGCTAGTTATCTCTTTCCTTTCGTCACCTTTTCTTTATTCGTCTTCTTCTTTCTGTTCTTCTTCTCTTCAAATTTCTCTTTCTTCTTTGTCTTCATGATTTTCCTAGCTGTAGCTTTAACAATCAACCCTTGTGGCCGTAACACTTATCCTATGTCTGTTCCTCGCACTAACTTTCTTTGGTTAGATCTCCGTATTTGACAGAAATCAAACATCTCTAAATACACTTGAATGGAGGAATCACTCTCTGCTAGTCTTAATTCCTTGTTCATTTTGTGATGGGCAAGGATTAACCCGATTTACTTATGGGTTCTTTGATATGGGATGTGAGCAGGGCTGGGCTTAGAGATATTGTTGGACTGAAACGCTGCAAATCTGGGGCTCTTACGAGGTTTTTCAAAGCCTTCTCTTCTCTTCCTCTTCTCCTCTTCCCCCCGCCCGTCCCAAACCGAAATTTGAAAACAACCTCTCAGATACGGAGATTCTGCCACTTGTTTTTAACAATAACCGTTATTTATCATTATTTGTCATTGCAATCTCTAACTTTATTTTTCACACTCTGTAGTTTTTCTTACCTTGAACTTTTCTTAACTTTAACAGCTACAATCCTTACTTATTTAATGTCGTCTCAGCGCTGTTTTATGATAGGGATGTGTGGTATGTGAGACAGTATGGTAGAGATGTGTGAGACAGTATGGTAGAGATGTGTGAGACAGTATGGAGTATGGTAGAGATGTGTGAGACAGTATGGTAGAGATGTGTGAGACAGTATGGTAGGGATGTGTGAGACAGTATGGTAGAGATGTGTGAGACAGTATGGTAGAGATGTGTGAGACAGTATGGTAGAAATGTGTGAGACAGTATGGTAGAAATGTGTGAGACAGTATGGTAGAGATGTGTGAGACAGTATGGTAGAGATGTGTGAGACAGTATGGTAGAAATGTGTGAGACAGTATGGTCGAAATGTGTGAGACAGAATACAGAATGGTAGGGATGTGTGAGCCGCATGGTAGGGGTGTGTGAGACAGTTTGGGGAGACAGTATGATAGAAGTGTGACAGTATGGTAGGGATGTGTGAACCATATGGTAGAGATGTATGACTGACTGCACTCGATTCTTGCGACCGGAGATGTAGCAGATCTTCTCCAGAACGAGCACCACACTCCAGCCAGCGGAGAGAGTGTGAGTCCGACCATCAACCTGTACTACTCATGAGGATGTTATCCTGCAGGTTTCCCCGACCTCGCCCTGTGAGGATCTTGGACACAGCAGGCAGGACCAGACCTGGGATAGTCACTGTGAGGTCTCTGTGGTTCCCTTCGATCCAGTGGTAAAGACATACTCCACTGCGAAAGTGGTTAGATGAGCGCTTGGGAAATGGAATTGCTCAAGTCGTTCCCGTTCTCTCCACAATCGATTCTAGACTCGTCCAGTTGCCATATTAATTTTCAAGTGTATTTGATCTATGTGGAGTCGAGCGTAAGCGAGCAATTAGCCTGTATGCGAGACTTACAGGGACATTTTTATCATATTTATGATTTTATCAGGTAATGGAAATTCCGTAGCTTAACATATATTGCTATTCATGTATCAGTATGACGACCTGACCTGTCGGCCGTCCCCGCTTATTCGGGTCAGTTTCACCATATCGGAGTTCCCAGAAAATGAGGTGAAATGATAGCAAGACACCAATGCAGATCAGAATAACAATATTACACTTCAAGACGTATGCACTGAACGATGCAGGTGAAATAATATACTATTTCCACGTCAGGAAAAAAGACATGTTTCGAGATTCAGAGGTGTACAATATATCCAACATTCCACACTCTGTGCTGCTCGACGTCGGTCTGAGAGCTTGAATGTGAGAAAAGTTGTATATCTAAACAGAGGTATACACGCGTGTACCATATAATGTATGAAGTACTCTGTGCCCTCTTGCACACTACGAGTGGCAGATATATAAAAGTCATTGTCAAGGTGCTTTCAGTTTCTCAAACACTATGCTAGGAGAAGTATTGTACAGTATAAGCAACCATCCTTACTCCGTGCTGCTAGATGTTGGTCTGGTATCCGGGATTTGAGAAAAGCTGTGCATTATGTTTGACATGCCAATTCCCGAGTTGATATCCTAGCACCATGACACGTTCTATAGCGAGTCGAGAAAGCTAAATAGGCATATAATTCACCTTTCCGGATTAACCAGCTAGGACAGTCGTATTTACTATGGCCTGAATAACTAATTAATGCTGAAAGTTATTGGTATACAACCGCTGTGATTGGAAAACAGAGCTACAAAGTAAATAAAAAGTGGGTATCGGCTGGCTTTGTCTAGCCACATAGAAAACTTCTTTTCAGAAAGGTCAGTTCTGTTGGTCAAGCTTAATGACTTCAATAAGCAGAGGAAAGGATTTTGCGCCCACATAATTTACATTGTCATTTCATGCCGTCATCTTCACTTTGATTGGCTTTTGTTCTTAAAACCATGTTTTAGTTCCTTGGTCGACGATCATACTGCTACAGTGTTGTTGCTATGGAACTCAAACCTCAAATGATCACTTTCCCGTCTCGCTATAGTCCTCTGCCTGTGCAATAGAATGAATGATCACATGCATGTATGAGATGGTATGCCATCTCTCACTATAGCACCTGCACAATAACTAATTGCACCTGCACAATAACTGATTGTACCTGCACAATAATTGATTGTACCTGCACAATAGCTGATTATATCCGGGTGCTTTTGCGCTGCATTGCTAAATAGTGTTTTTGCATAGAGCGAGAATTGTTTCTCATTTTGAGCAAGCTGGAGAACAAGTTCAGTACTGTGAACAGTCAAATGTCTTTGACACAGGAAACACAAGGGACCGCATTTACATGGCTGTTACAAGGCATGTTGTCATAATCAATGTCTATATTGTAACCAAAGTCAATTCAGTACGAGACAGTCCACGATAACCAGGTGACCGTAATATGGAGATAGTAACGCGGTGAGGTTCGACTGTCTCTTAGAACAAACGGACGTCAATAAATTTCCAATTAAACTAGTAGTCATTTTTCGTGACATTAGGTTATAGCGGACAGAGTCATGCTTTTGTTAAGAGGTAATCTGTCTTCCTTTATATTAGCGACCGCCGTTGGCATTTCAGCGCGGTCATTGTTTTGTCTAAGATGTATTTTTTGCCCATGACTCTACTTCGCTTAACCCTTAGCAGTGACGCAGGCGGCTGTAGGATTTAGCTCTTCAACCTCCGCAAGTGAAATTCGAAAACCCGAATTTAGGTTGTCCAGAAAATTGCCACGTGAGACAACAGCAAAATGTATATCCGAGAACCCGATATCGCGGGATATGTATTTTCAGTTTTCAGATCTAAGAGTTGAGCAATTCCCTCATCACATCGCTCATCTTACCATTTTTTTGGTGAAGCTTGTCGTTAACCATTGGGCCGAACGGAATCGGAGAGATCTCATAGTTACTGTTCCAGGCATGGTCCGCCCTGCTATGTCCAACACCCTCACATGGGCAGGGGTCTGGGGAAATCCTGGCAGGATACCATCCATAAGGGTAGTATGGCTTGATGAGCGGCTCATGTCTCTCACGGTGTCTGGTGTCTGATGTTTGTCGTGGGAGGATTTGCTGTGTTTCTGGTTGTGGGTTGAGGGTGTATGACATCATGCATCTCTTCCTGTTGGCTTGTATGAGAGAATAATGGATGTCTGTTAGTGTCTGTGTGTAATTTTTTTCTTTTTCTGCGCTAGACGTTAGCATCCGAGATAAGTATCTTATCTACGCTATCAGTTCTTCTCTATTTTCTAACATCTTGTCTGCGTTGTCTGTGGGCGTATACATAATCCATGCGTTAAATAACGTACTGCAATAATTACAGTGAACACTACAAATATTATTTTTAGAGATTCTCGTGGTTACTATAGTGCGTTATCCAACATAAGGATTAAGCATGCAGCCACCGACAGTCCTTATGTCTGCTGTCATGTCCAGGTTGTCTGTTCATCTTTCGTCTATCGTCATGTCTACACTGTCTGTTAAGACTATGTGTCATGTCTACGCTATGTTGGCTAATGTTTGTGTCGAGCTTCTTGTCTACGTTCACTATCAGTTTCTATCTTGCGGTCTACGCTGTCTGTTCGCCTCTGTATATGGCATCTAGTCTACACTGTCTGATGGTTTATATACGTCTTGTCCATGTTGTCTGTTCGTCTCTGTGTCTGGCATCTTATCACCTCAACTCTTTCCTTGTTTATTTCACCCCTCATAGATGTCATATATATACAATCCATGTTGACGTAAGAGCCGTATTCCACCAAAAATTGGCTTGGACAAAAATGCGATTGCAATTAAAACCACTCTGTTAACGGTAAGAGACAAAATCTCTCATAGTCATAATATATTTATGACCTAATTTGTTAAAAAACCATATTAACATCGATTATATCATTAGAAAGAGCTCAAGTTTAAGAAAAGATTATAGGAATCCGCATTTGACCTAATTTGTGGCATGCGACATTGTACGTCAATATGGACGTTTTAAAGGATAGTTTTCCAAAGTGTGACAAGTCCATTAAATGTCTGGTTTTTGTGGAAGGGAAATAATTAATGTATCCAAAAAATGTTCCACTGGTGAACATTTTCTTTTGCTTTAAGAAAAAAAAACACCTCTCAATTCTTTTAAAATTTTATTGAGTGAATAACACTGCAGAGCATACCTTACCAGTTAATTTTCATCCGTGTAAAAGCTGTGATGCGACAGTCCTGTAACGATATATTTAGTTTATGGTTTACGGGACTGTTGCATTAAACCGACAAAATGGGCGTTTCGTAATTTGATGAATCAGAGGAGTGATCTACGTCTGTTTATTATCGTAAGCAAAGCCACATTAACAAGAAACCTTCAAAAACTACTAGTGTTTGATGTTACAGCTTTTCGCGTGTTCTCAAAGTCCAGGATTTTATGATGTATATTTGTGGAAGTCGGTAGATGGACTTGGATCACTTGTTTACATCATATGTCATTGCAAGCTATGAATCTTTCTTCCTCTACTTCTCCTTGTTCCGTCTTCCCCTCTCTCCCTGTTTTTTTTTCTCCCACTGCGTGCCATCAGTAATTCTCTCACGTTTATGATTCTTTACTTTTGTGCTCTGTCTTCTCCATACTTGTCCCATTTTCTTTTCTAAACATATTTTTTATTTTCCTTTCTTCTCCCCCCCCCCCCCCCCCC
>JAWQUT010000466.1:395726-407460 GCA_033807755.1 Ellobium chinense
CGTTCCACACACACACACACACACACAAAAAAAAACTTCACTGAACGTGCGCAGAGCCTCACTTTTTTTCTTGTATCGTAGTGAGTGATGGGAAGTGATGGTGAAGAAAGAGTGAGAGGTAAGGGGAGCAGAGAGAAAGAGAGAGAGCGAGAGAAAGAGAAATAGGAGACAAAGCTTGTTTTATTTCAACATCTCAAAACGATTCTCTCTTGTGTTCAGTAGCAATTTGCCATTTTCTTCCGTGAACGCAGAAACTAGAAAGAATTTGAGAATATAATCTAAAATCCCTGTCAAAATATATAATTCCCCTCACCCCTTTGGAATTTAAGACAAGGCTGAGAGGAGGGGAAGGATCGACTGTCCTCCCATAACCCCACGACTCAAATGACATGGAGAACACACCATGTAATAATAATAATTATAGTCTAGTAAATACTTCCAGTCGTTTGCACAGTGTAGACTATCCAAACATGTTACCCATAAACACTGGTCGGAAGTCCATGTTTAATACAAAGGCCGTTACCCTACTCAGTTCCTTTGATCTCCGGTCCTTTCCCTCTAAACAGTGTCATTCACTGACAGGCAGACCAAGTCGGATGAAAATGTCAGTTTCATGCCAATGACATGAAATGACAGGCCCAGCCGTTATTTTATTTATGCCACGCAGGTCTATAATTTGACAACATAAACGCTTATTTATTTCAACAGAGTAGGACTAGCAGTGCATTAGGAGTCGGTCGAAGTTGTAGCAAACTGTATCCAGCGATAAGCGTCGAATAAGGAAGATAAGAATAAAAGCAACCCTCATTTTGGGCCGTAAGGAGTTCTCATTGTAATGCCATACAATGTAATATGTTTAATTCATGATAATTATGTAATAACAGTAACAATATAGTATTCAGCTCAGACAATATCCAGTCGTAAATGAGCAATATACCAATTTAAGTTCTACATAATATAACATCATACATGATACATATAACATTACTAACGTATTATAAGCAAAACCCATTACAAAGGCATAGTTAGTCGCCACAGTGCAGCGCCCTAGTCCCTTCTCGCTCGAAAACCAGGTGCTCATTCACACCTGACTGAAATAAGGAAAATGGAAGTAAACATGTCTTTTCCAGGAACACCACATCTTAAACCGCCTATGTTGATGGTTACGGGTAGGGGTCGAACCCTGGGGATCCGGCAAATCTTGTAAACAAAATCGAGAAGTTGACACATCTCCTCCGCGGATAGGTGGCAAGGATATCGTAAACATGTACGATTGCAACCCTCTATTGTTCAGTCAGAGTGTCTGGTAAAGGAAACTCCACAAAATTTACGACCAGAAAAAATGTTGGAATGGATAAACGTTATCGGAGTATTTTATAGCGTTTAACATCCTCTTTGTACAGTTCCAAAAATCATGTTAAGTTTCGAAGTGTGGTTAGTGGAGATTGGTTTCTGACGGGCACTATATTATTTTTAACTCTTTCAGTTTGCTCTTAATGATAATCATTATTATACCTTGGCACTGACCCTGGCAAAAAGCAGCTGTGACAAAGAATAGCTAATAAATTATACGTTTCGCAAATTTTAAAGTTTAAAACTTGTGATAGAAGAAAACACAAANCACACACACACACACACACACACACACACACACAAACTCACACACACACACTCGTGTACAATGGAGCTGTTTGTTCTAGCTGATTAGTGTATTTATTCCAGCGTGTTTACCAACTAGATGCAAGAGATAGCTTCATCTTTGTCAACAAAGTTGCACGCACTTGTAATTTGTCTAATTGTGTTGGCGACCCGGGTCGAGTCACGCCATGTATTTGCATGACATATCGATCCTTCAAGCTCTTTCCCAAAACGGTTTATGCAATTCGCATAGCAGTCGACCCCGCTTAACAACAATGCGTTTATATGTAACTTTCGCTTAATTGCAAAAAAAAGGTTGCAGACAACAGAAACTGAATTCTGTTTAAAAAGTTGTCAGATAATTGAATCTTGTTTTAAAACCATATTTATCCGTGAATCGGAGGATTTGCGATAAAGCGGAATCGATACTGCACAGTATGAAAGAAGGCACATTCAGGGCATGTTCTTGTAGAGCAACCGAAACTCCCGCCCCCTGCTTCTTTTGTTATGCACGATGCCCTGCTTTCTTCCAAATCCTTTGATCCCCTCTCTCCTCTCCCTTCTCTCGATCCGTTTTGTAAACTTTTCTGTCATTCGGCACAAAAGGCGACATATTACCCCCTCTGCCCGGGGCGTATGCTTTGGCCATCGGGCGTTGTGTTTTTCCGCAACTTCAAAGACCGATGAAGCTGTCAGAAACTTTCTTTTGTATTCAGACGATTTGTTTTGGGCTTAGCAGTATTCGCCTTAAGCATTAATACGCTCCTTGTTGACATATGATAACAATTGAAGAACTTGCACACGAAAGATGGGTTCCCTTACCATCGTGAGAATAGCATTAGTGCATCGGTGCTAAAAGCACCCTTTATGGTTTTCAGAAAGCAGAATTAATCGCAAGAAGAGATCCCACAGTTAATGCGCAAATTCTCCAACTATCTATGCAAATTTCCGTTAAAATGGTGGCCTGGATAATGAAATAAAACCTGCTTACCATTAGTTATTTGCACATATATGAATATTGTACGCAACAAAAGTTTTTTTAACAACACTGTATATATAATATATACACTGTACATTTTTCTCTCGTCAGTAATAACGAGAATTTTATGATAACATTAAGTTGTATTTCTAAGAATGGTTGAGCCTGCTCTAAGCGTTAGAATTTTCCTCCCCAGCCCGTAACCTTTGTGAGAAAAGTGAAGATCGGCATTTATCATTGATAATAATTACTATCATCACGTCAACTCCCTAGAGGAAATGCAATCAACTATTGAATGTCATAGCAACTTTTTTTCTTTTTTCATTTTGGAAAGCCCTCAGTGTTTTGCTGAATGCAAGTGGTGTTTATACAAGCCTGGATAATGCAGTCAGTGTCTAGACCTGATAATGAAAGACGGTCAGAACAGAGCCATGACGCAATCACTGTAGTCAAACTCATGACCTATCAAAATTGGCCCTCATATTTAATATCTTTATAGTTCAAATTCCAAGATTAAAAACTTTTAATAGGCCATAGGCCAACTCTCATAATTTTACAATACAATATAATACACAATACATTGTAAAAGCGCATGTTCCTGGCGCCCTCGATTTCCATACATCTGTCAGTCGCTTGGTTGCCGACATACAAATCTCTCAAAACTGATACACAAATCATAATATTAATGCTGCTTAATAGTAGTAATTGGTGAACTATTAACATTGCACTCATTCAAGTTGTTCCTCTTCCATTTTTACATAACTTCTAATGGTTAAATTTGTCTTTTCCGTCCGCCAGACAGCTTATACATGTAAGTGAAGCGATGTCTGTTGCCTCTAGTTCCTCACACAAGGAACCAGAAAACGCTGAGGAGCTGCGAGAACGGAATGGTTTCATAGCAGAAAATATATATAATCTAGTCATATATTATTTTGAAACCGGAGAGTAAATTGCATCTGAAATTAGGTAGATTTCAGTCCTTTTGCTTCAAATTTCCCTGCACCCGGTCATGAAGTCGCTGAAATGTTCACGCCTTACTAGCCAAAAACATGATGGGGCCGCGCCTCAAATTTCTGCGGGCGTTATAAAACTAATGTGGAAGCCAGCAGATGCCCCGGCCGGTCAGAAATGAGATCTGCATGGAAACCAGGAAAATGCACCCCATAAGGATTTCCTAATTGGGTTAGAGGCGATCGGCGTGGTAAAGTTCTTCTGGTGCGTGATTACAATGAAATCCCGATATGGCTGTCACTGGTCTGGGGGGTTGGGGAACTGTTCACCGACTTGAAGGAACAGACGGCCGTCGCGAATATTATGAATTTGACGCGAAGAAAGAACAAAATCTTTCGAGTTGTATTTGTTATGCAGTTGGGCGATATGAAACTTGTGTCGTCAGTATTAGCCTACAAGGCCATGGTTGTATCAAGCTTAAAAATTGTCAGCAGATGGGTAAAGTTGTTAGTTATTACATTTTGGTCAGGACATTTAATAGCTTCATCTCTTTCATTCGATGCTCGGAATAGAATCTCCTTTAGTATCAAAAACAGGCAACCTGAAATTATTTTCGGTTTCCCTGAACATTACTTTACTATGGCTGTGGAACTGATTAGGTGCACTCTTTGTGTGTTGATTTTGTTTCGAGTTTCTTGCTCAGCCTGCGTACACATTGCTCTGCATTTGGACGTCAGCTTTGCTGCATACACAAGGGAAAAGAGAAATCGTAAATCTACTCTCCAGTTCCACCTAAGTATTAGATGATAGTGATAGTGAGATGCAATGTTTTTTCAAACCAAATTCTCTCCCTCTCTCTCCCTGATGATGGGTTTTAGACAAAACGATGTTTTCAAAGATGTACAAAACGTTAGACAGAAGACGGAATTTCGAGCAGTAGACGAAGAGCACTATGGGACTAGGCCTTAAAGGATGGCAATTGAATTCAGAGAATTAGAAAATAAATTAAACTTTGTGTAGGTAGCTTTTAATGGCACAGGAGCGCCGTGGGGCTGGGGGAGAGGGATGGGGATAAGCAAGTCAAAAAGTTTGTGCCCCGCAACTGAACCTTTATCTCTCACCCAGATTCTGATAGTTTTCATTGTGTAAGCACCCCCTTTCTCCAACCCAACCACACTAAATACTCATTTGCCATCTTCCTACATTCTGACCTACTTCCAAGGAGATAATGGCGCTGGCTTTCTAACCTGACTGTCATCTACCCATTAACCTTAAGAGCATCAGCCAATTTTACAGCTTGATCTTTCACCTACTTGTAGCAATAATTTGAAATACGATTTTGGTCCAAGTCTCTAGATCTAGATCTAGCACTCACGATTCCAACAGTGGAAGATCAAACTTCATCCGGGCACAATGGAACAAAGGCGTAAATTCTTGTCTGCTAATCATGTTATGAGGAGACACGACTCATTCATATTCATGCGCCAGTGGTAACAGACGGGTCTTAAAACTGTGTTTGTGGTACCCAAGAAATTAGGATTCATATCCTGGACAGCGATAGAATGGTGGCGTCTTAAAGCTGCACTGGCTGATCATTACCGTCAGAAGAAAAACCTCGCCTACAAAATAGCCGTCGACACTTTCTGGACTCTGATAAATCGTCCTTTTCATATTTCACATACTTTACACTTTTGATTTTCTTTACCCTGTCGTTTGGATGGGCTAGGAATGTAGCGATCTGCAAAGTTTAGTCTCTGCAGTATGCAAAGTTTTACTCGTAAAATTCGGAAAAAGAGTGTTCCGATTTGAAGCGTGTGATTGAATTCAAATTAGTCAAGTGTCCTATTATTTATAGCTCTCCTTTCCTTTTATACCCCTAGTCTGTTTTTTAAATTTTGATAGACGGATGATTCGGATCAGGAAGTTTGTCTCGGGAAGGGGAAGGGGTGAGGAGAAGGTGTGGGAAGAGGCTGTAAGGGGGAGGGAGTGAATCATCACTTTATGCCTTCTTCTTCTTCTTCTTCTTCTTCTTCTTCTTCTTCTTCTTCGTCTTCTCCTTCTTCTTCTTCTTCTTCTTCTTCTTCTTCTTCTTCTTCTTCTTCTTCTTCTTCTTCTTCTTCTTCTTCTTCTTCTTCTTCTTCTTCTNGCAAAGGTTAGTCCCTTCAGTATGCAAAGTTTTACTCGTACAATTCGGAAAAAGAGTGTTCCGATTTAAAGCGTGTGATTGAATTCAAATTAGTCAAGTGTCCTATTATATCTCTTCTTTCCTTTTATACCCCTAGTGTGTTGTTGTTTTTTTTTTGTTTTAATTTTGATAGGCGGGTGATTTGGATCAGGAGGTTTGTTTCGGGAAGGGGAAGGGGTGAGGAGGAAGGTGTGGGAAGAGGCTGTAAGGGGGAGGGAGTGAATCATTACTTTATGCCTTGTCCTCTTCTTCTTCTTCTTCTTCTTCTTCTTCTTCTTCTTCTTCTTCTTCTTCTTCTTCTTCATGTGGCAAACCCTTTGAATAACGATTGTGACAGTCTTTATTTGTTCCCAGTCATCCACCATCCACCAACCCCAGATTCAGAAAGGCTTGGATGTCCTGTCTACAAAATAAACGTGCAAGGGAAAGGTTTTCTCAGCGGCCTGCTGTAGTCCCCATTATATAGACTGTGCGGAGTCAGAGAGACAGAGCACACTATTTCCTAGAGCATCAAGCCTCTGATATAGCAATAACTATGCTGAAAAGGGAAGTTAAACTCCAACCCAAGCTCACCTTTATTATGACTGACATCACAGTAAAGAGCTTATCTTATTGCCGACACACCGATACGTAATTGGCCAACGTGAGAACAAGCGCGTGCATCCAATCGCTCACGCGTTCAATCAGTGCAGTTATCATGCGACTACGTGTAAGAAGGAGAAAATGAATGTCTTTGCTTGTCCATTATTATCAAGCACCAGGTGCCCATCATGTCTCCAGTTTTATCCGTGGTCCTACTTGTCACTTATCATCGGTCATCAAAGGCGTAGACCATGTTCAGAAGGTCTAGATGGAATGGCGGTAGGGTGGATATTTGAATTTGATAGGTGGAGGGATGATACTGGAGGATGCAGTATTATTCAGGTTTAATGCCAAGTCGTTTAGTTGTTTATTTGGAGGAGGGGAGGCATAATGTAGAATGAGTCTGTGTGGCAGGATGGCATCGATCGCTGACGGGAGATGCAAAGATATTTTATTGTCTAAGGCACATTCCACAGCATTCACCCAAACAGTCAAGTCAGAAATTAGCGTCCACCGTTCTTACTTAGATGCATTCTCCATACGCCTCACACTCCCCTCCATCCTACGCCTCTGCATTCTGCTGCTATCATTGCTTATCATGTGTCCACCACGTTTTCTTCCTTTTGTTATGGGGGTGATGTCATTAAATTCCGAGAGAATATCGTTCCACGTTTATGTCCAGGCAATTAACAGCACGTGGTTCCTGTCACGCGCCGCTATCCCGCACTCAATGGAGGATACTTCCGTTTTTAATAAGTGACAGGGGGAGATAAAAAATGGCGCTAACGAACGATCAAATAATGGCTTCCTAAGATAAAACACGCAGGCTGCCGATCTCTGTATCTCGTGCACTAGGGCTCTCAGAAACATCTCTTCAGGAGTTTGGAAATGCAATTTTGATTACCTTTAAGCAGATTGGAAGCGTTCAGGATATTAAATTTTGAAGGACATGTGAGTGGGGAACCCCAGATTTTTTTCCCCGGCCTTTTTGATATACGAGTATCTCCGATCGTGTAAAAATAAGACAACATCACTTTTAATATAGCGAGGAAAATCATTGAATGTCAGCTTCAAGTGTAAGCCATTAGCTCTGACATCATCAGGCGCACTTCTTACTGCTTGTGTCACTGGGGTGTCGCTAGTGCTCCAGGGATGAGTGTACAGCATCTGGGTCATGCCATGGAACTTGTTCAGTCAGTTACTAAGAAAATAAGTAGGTTTAGTCCATGAACTGTTGACCACATTTCAATTACTTGAATGCTTGTATCAGTAGCAGCAAGTCTGTTGTAAATACACTGGCATTATTTCAGTGTATCTAGCTGTTGCAGTAACCGACAGGACAGTTCCAATGGAATGGTTCAGTTATGAGAGAATGGATACTAAGTACCCCCCCCCCCCCCCCCNCAAATAATGAGATAGAGGATACAAACCACACATTTTTTCAAAGCTAGCAGTATGGTTTAAACATATACTGCTGAAGAAAGGGGTTACAGTTATGAGCTTTGGATCTAACAATTGGGTGGGAGGAGGGGCGGAAGGGTCTATAGCAACGTTGGATATGTTGCAACAGTCCTGGAAAAAAAATTTCATTCATTTTCCCTCCTTTCACCAGTCACAAAATGGGTTCCCTCCTTCGCAACACATGTGACCAATGCCTGCAAAATCAATGGTATCTGCATTGTAAGCATTGTATACTCTCTCCTCATTCCACGTGGAGACGAGAAAGTTATTGAGAGACATGGCCTGCTGGGATATCAATAAAAGGAGTTGCACAATTACAAATTATATTTTAAAAGTCCGCAATGTTTCACAGATTTTAATAGCTGTTTGTTTTTCTGTTTTGTTTCAGGCACGACATGTGCTTCATCTGTCTGGCGTTCACACCGCAACATCCCAACCTTCTACAGTACAAACAAAGTAAGTACTCCTAGTCTATATGGCGTTTGTGATGACGTCTAAGGTTGTATTCCATAAAATTGCTCTCTTTTTTTGAGAAAGTGGCGTTCGCTTACCGTCTCTTTTTTCTTTTTAAAACCATGAAGCAACTTTATTTTTAAAAAAATATTCATGACTTTAATGTTTTACGCTCCAGGATGGATAATGAAAATGTTATCAGATCCGGCTAAACATCTTCGCAAATTTATCCTGGTGTCTGTGTTTAACCAAATTTATGGAATACGACCTTTTTCGTCGACACTGAAAAAAAGCTGGAAAGCGTTAAACTAAATTGCTCGGTCGAAAGTAATGCTTATGGCTTAGCTGTAAGAGCTTATGAAAAGAAGTGACAACCACTGATTTGATGTTACAGGAATAGTAACTGATGATTTAAGACTTCCATTCAAGGCAAGGGACGTAACTTCTTCCTTCAGATTCCATGTTGCAGTTAATGGAGGATTTGCATTCAGGTCTCCCGTACTCATGTTGCCATACAGTTCTGGGGTATGGAAGTCATGGAAGTTTGAGTACTATTGATTTAATCTAACACATGAATTAGTCAATGATAATTATAAGGATTCTAGACAAAGTATTGACGAAGCACTACCAGTCAGATCTGCAGCTGAGTGATAAGTACCGATAGCATAAGCAATGTCTTTTAGCAGCGTTAGGATCTGGATGTCGATATGGCTACATACTAGAAAAGTACAGTCTGGCCCAACGGCCTCTCACTTCTCTACTCGAAATAGAAACATCCCTACACATGTTTTGATACTGTTTTCTATTAAATTTTACTTAGAAACTCCACCATCTCATTCTCCTGTGTAATCTTGGACTGGTTTCCTGCATGTCACCTCTCCGAATCAGCCAGCAAGGACAAAAAATAAATTTATAAATAAGCATTGTCATTGGAAAACACTTGCTATGCTAATAGAAACTGGCGTCGCTGACCTAATTTAGTCACATAGAAAGCTATCGGAAAGGTTAGCCAAGGATTAGCAATGGTCTACTATATAATGAGAACATACCACAATTTCGGGATATGGCAGGATAATCAGCTGTCAGATATAATCATGCAGCTGACGAGGACTTCGATCCCCAGTCTAGAGTAGCCTTGTCCCTTGGTCCTCTTAAGTCTCCGTGAATGTCCATTAGCGGACAGTCGATACCCAGCGGGACTCAAAGTGAAAAGCAAACAGACCAGCTCTGCGCTGACATTAATAAGGCCAGGGTTGCGGGAGAAAAACATCACTAACCTGAGAAAATATGCACAACTTATTCAGTTTTGTTATTTGACATTGATCAAAATCACCAGCCCCGCCCAAGCGGTAAAGTGCGTCCGTCCCATTGTACCATGGGGCCAGAGTCATAACATGACCTGCCGGATGCGAATCTCCTAGATATAGTAGATTTATTGTTTTCACTAAGCCTTCCATAAGAAAATCGACCTTTCGGAACAAAAGATGACATATGGATGACGCTGAAAATATTTTTGGCATGCTATGTCTTTCTGTTTCTTGCTTAAAAAAAAAAAAAACGTTCGCAGTAAGGATCGTTACACCGGAACCTGGATTCCCACACGGCATGTTCTAATCACTGATCTATCGATAGGTTTGAGTTCATATCACTGGCAAACTAGACCATCTGCGCAACGAATAGAGAGAGATGACAGATCTGCTATTTCTAACCCGTCCCTGACACAAGTCTACGACAGTTAGCAGATTCGCGTGCCGGGTCAAGGGTTTAGCTTTGTTTTGATTATCTGTGAGAATGAGATAACACAGACGTTGCGGTAGCATGACGTGCCGTGTTCGGAATGGGTGGGTTCACACCTATCAGTCTTCATCGTTTGCTATGTCATTTGCGTATATTTTCATCACACATCTTGCTTTTATGTGATCATTACATATGATATACTGTCATGCACGAGTGCTCTCCTCTCATCTTCTTTGACAGTTCACTTGTCACTCAGCCCTCTTGCTCCTCCCCCACCCCACCCCAAACACTACTTCATACTAATTAAATTTCATTTGTTACGCCCCAACATTCTGATACACTTTTATGACGAGAAGGGCCCTGGCTTTTATCCCAAGCGTAATCCACCCATTAACGTTAAGAGCATCAGCTAGTTTTACAGCTTGCTATTTCATTGACTTGTAGCAGCTATCTGGTGTCTGGGTCTAGGTCCATTACTCCTGAGTTAAATAATGGGGACCTTCAGTATTTAAACCTAATGTTTAAGCTATAGAATACATTTCTAAATTATTTGTAGAGTGAGGATGTCAGTTACAGCCATATTTATTGCTTCCGACCGTTCTCAGCGAGAGCAAATACAAGAATATCATGCGATCGATAAAACTAATGCAACATCGATAAAAGCATTATGATTTGTCTGGAAAGGTATGTGAACAGTGTTCCTTCTGTATGAAAAAATAATCAAGATTGAACAGAACTTTATTACTAATAATACAATCTGAGAATCACTTGTACACACCCTACCAAATTTTCGACCAAAACATCTTCTGCGGGGAAACAGAAACGATCAGGGTAACTATTTAACCCTAGGAAAGTGAAAAAAAAATACAACCCAGCCCGTTGACTAGTTGTTTGAGACTTTCAGATCCAACATTTCGTTGTCCTTTCTCTTCTAGATCTTGTTCCTCGTCTACGGCTACATTTACTTCTATGGCTGAGAACTAGCTGAAAAACTCTCGCAGAGAATCTTAGAATAGACCGCATTTTAGCAGATCCCCCCCCCCCCNCCCCCCCCCCCCCAAAAAAAAAAAAATGTTTGTGTTCAAAGTCAAGAAAACATTCCATCCTGACCTGTCGCTAACCTTGGATATACGAAGGAAAGAAAAATAAGAGAAATAAAATCAAGCATACACCTCCCTTTTATCGCTGTTACGCCATTATGTCCGTTGTATGGCATCAAGCCGCATGACATGACTTGTATTAGCCCATAATAGCCTTTGACGTAAAGCCCAGCACGCCCCCCTGCCCAACTCCCTATTAAGAGCTTGTACTCTGGTTTCACCAGCTTAAAGCAATAAACAAATAATAAAGCTATCAGATAACACTTCCCTGATTTCTGTCGCGGTAACTTTTAGCAGGTTTTTCAAGACAACGAAAGCTGCTGGTGCAAAACTCTGAAGGGACTTTTGCCTATGCGGGGGCAATTCCAGTGTGCCATTATCTGGGATTCGAATGCGAGTTGGATCTTGGTGACTACCTTTGTAGTGATCGAAATCGATGCCGATATAAAGTTTGATCGTGCCAAGGATTTCAAATCTCACCGAGAAGAAGCTCTCGCCCCTGTCTGAGTGTTGCGTTCCTATTTCTCAGAGACGTTATGAATCTCCATAAATTATCAGTTTAAATGACGAACTGCATCGCTACTTTTCACTAAATTAGTAATGGAAATAAACTCGGTAAGGATCTTCATAATAATTATTATTTGAATT
>JAWQUT010000466.1:407531-457600 GCA_033807755.1 Ellobium chinense
CGGGAGGGGGAAGAAGTTTCGGCGACATTAGGAATCGAATGCATTAATCTGAGCTCGAATATGCCCATCATCCCCAGTGTCTGTTTTTGAGTACAGTTTGTGATTTAGAACCTGGTCCAATATTATTTGAAAGTGGTCGATATGTTCAGGATGACAGTGTTGTTCTGGCCATTATGTAGTTCGATGCGTAATGTAATCTGAACACAAGCGTGACTTTTGGATGTTGTGATTTTAACATAAAAAATGTAAAGAGGTGTAGGATAGAGCTTTTGAAGAGGAAGATAGGATTAGAGAGGTCAGGTTTCAGTTGGCCAACTTGACACCCGTCATGTTTACCAGTGTGATATAAAGAAATCAGAATAACATCGTTTTATTCATACGGCTTCTCTTAAAAGTAGTCCGCTTAATGTCTACTTGTTCACAACAGCTTTCAGGCAGCAGATTATTGTAGCTTGTACATTAAAAAAAAAAAACACTGGATAATCGCATTCCTTTTAGTGGCAAATTTCCCCCAGTACCCAAGGAATTGCGATTAAGGGAAATGTTGCTTTTTACTCCTGGTCCATGAGTAGTCTGAGCATGTTACAGCACAGGAAACAAACAATATGTGACTTAATCTGGTTGGAGTTCATTCACATCTGTCAATGTTAGAAAAGCGGAAAGGACAGTATGACCTCAGCAATCATTTTTTGCTTAAATTGATCAGATTGTATTTCGGTGTTTTTGCATCCAATAAGCCTGATCTAACGAACATTAAATATTTTGTCACTAACACTTCACGGAAGGAAACGTTTTTGCCTTACAATCTCACGTTTTAAAGTAAGAGCGCTTGTCTCTCGGTACGAAAGATCCTGGGTTCCAATCTCGCCAGCCCTGAATTTCCCTTTGGGTATTTTCTAGCGGTGTTGCAAAGAAATTTACTTGTCGCTGGCCTGGTGGATGTTCATGCTTCGTCACTGATTATACTTTAACTGTGCTGAAATGACTGGAACTTCAACAAACAAACTGACATAATCAGTTCCTTTACAATCTTACACTACAGTGAAAGTTATCCGACATTGAGAATGAGACGATTGGTTTAAGTTCAGTGAGTTTTCTTTCTCATGAGAACACATTAATAATTAAGGTATGGGCGACTAAGCCAAAAACACACATTATACACAACCCCTGATCGCTGAACATGAGACAATTCAAGGCGAGTGAAACTTAAAAAAACAATATTCGCGCTGGTCATAGGCATGCACAGTTGTAGAGTTTCACAGGGTGCATTCCTTTGTTTATTTTGGCCAAAGTTTTAAAGTGCGATTGATCCAAAAGTCTTCTTCTCAAACCTCCGCCAGCTGTCTCAGTTAACCAATTCATTAACTCCACATAGTCTAGTTCTGCTGGGAGAGATTCATCCATCATGCATTCAGTCTTTCCATTTTTCATCTCAGTACCGAGACTCCATAACCAAATAGTCTGCTGACCTTGGCTTCCATTTGCTAACCTCGTAACCTCTCGCGGGGGACGAGATTAATTAAAATGTTTGAAAACGCCACTTCCGGTTGGCTGCGCGACCATAGTTCGATGCAGGCTTGATGTCACCATGACAACAAGGGCGGTGCCGGCATAATCTTGAGAATGGAACGATGGGGGCAGGGTGGGGAATGGGGGTTAAGACTCTTGCCCCTGCAAAAATCATAACACTAGTTTCTGGATTCTAGATATAAGGATAAATTTGCTCGTATGTGTAGTTCCCATTCTTAATGCCGAAAGTGTATTCAACCTTTTTTTTTTTTAATCTAAGACCTTTCATATAAAGTAACATCTTGTTTGCAGAATTAATGTGTTTATCTTCGGTCGTTCTTAGACCATAACGAGCGCCTAATTTTTCAATTTTTTATTAATTAAATGCACTAGTCATATTAAACAGATTCAGGTACTGGCAAACCTTCAACGGCAAACTCATTCAAGAGTATTTCGTCCTCTTCGTCACTTCCATCCTCCCGCCTAGACAAAATTCTGTACGTCTTAACGACGCCTCTGACGGGACGACCAAGAGTGATCGCAAAAAGGAGGCGGGGTGGGGAAGGTGTGATGAATGACCAGAAGCTTTGTCACAACTCACTGACCAAACACCAAAGCACACGACGTCCAGGGAGGTGGGGCTCCGAACGTGCGGAAATATTAATAGAAATCTGACCTCCAACCCTGGGGAGCGACTTAATGACAGCGGGGTGTGAGCGACATGCGGAGACTGGACGAACTTTGACTTCTGGTGTGGATGGACGTTGAGGGTGATAAGGCGAATGAGGAGAACGAGGAGAGAGAGATAGACAGAGAGAGAGAGAGAGAGACAGAGAGAGAGACACAGAGAGAGGTAATTGAAAGACAAAGGATCTAAGCATAAATTATTAACCTAGAGGACAAAGAATAAAAATGCGCATTATTCCTTCTATCCACTTCCAAAAACATAGCATCCCAGAAGTGTTTGTATCATATGAATACGAAGCTGAAATGTTAATGTACTTTGTGTCAGTTGATACTGAAGACTGTCGAATTAGGTAAAAAGACACGTCTTTTGTGTGATATGAGGAAGGGAAGGAAGAGAAGCATAGGAAACAGTTTAAAACATCAGAGACAGTTGGTTGTTTTTTTTAAAAATCTTTTGAAAGGGAGGGACGCTTAAACATCGTTGACAATAGAGGCGATAAAGCCAAAATAACAAAAATCAACAAGATTCATGAGAGATCGGAAGCTTAAAAATCTAACTGGACACGGAGAGCTGAACACAAAATCAAAACAAATAAAAATGGAGACAGCGAATTCAGGAGGAAAATAAAAAAATAGACATTTGAGTAAAATTTAGTCGACAGTGGAGACAAAAGAGATCAAAGCGCGAAATTTCCTCGAGGTCACCTCGTCTTCAGATTTCAGAAGCATTGACGAGAAGTGAACTCCTGCTAACTTTTTTTTTTTTTTTGCGCGAAGTGGAACAAGACGATGGACATTGGAATATCATTAACCCCCTGGGGTCCGGGGGGTTTGACTTCCGTACTCGGCTTGCCATAAACACCTGACGGGGGAGGGTTAAAGTGACAGAAACCATTTACTGCTGCAAGTGACCGGCGGTGACCAGATTTACCATCTGGCCGGTCGCATTATGTCTTGGTCTGATTGCCAGCTTGGATTTCCCCCGATGGGGATTAGGAGCTGCCTTTATTGTTCTGGTTACAGAAGAGTGCCTGTCATACGATAGCACCATAGCGCCAACGGACTGCATGCATCTTGTAGTCCATTTTCTATTTAAGGTCCCTGGCTTTCGGAGACGCTGAAAGGGAGATAATATACGCATTGTGACTGTATGATTTACATGCTTGAATCAAGTCCTGCAATTTGCATTTAATGAAAACGAACAGGTGCCTGGTTTTATTGGTATACTACCCTGTTCTTTTATTAAATTTAGTCCTTATTCATCAGAGGCTCTGGCCTGTGACAGTGTCTTGGTTCTTTCTGTAAGCCTTCCTACGCAGTTTCTTTTCTAACAAACAATAGACGGTATGACTGTTTCAGGTTTTTCGCCCATCTGCGGGGAATGTCACACAGCCAAATGAAAATTCAAGTTTAGGTTTCAGTTGTTTGAACTGGGAACCGTCACACCCCTCCCACCCCCACACACATACACAAACGCACACACATACACACGTTATGAGGTTAGAAGAGGTGGGCCGGAAGGGGGGGGGGGTTCACGTAGCAACGCCTGAGTTCTATGTCTTTTGGGTTTCTCTGTTATCACACAATTTCCGTTGCCGTACTAGACGAGTTCTAATATAACGGGTTTTTTTTTTTTAAATAATCATTTTAGCTACATATTTTCCAGATTTTTCCATTTGTATACATGTCAAGCCAGTCTGATCTCACAAACACACCGTAAGTTTCGCCACCTCTTCCTTACTCATAGCCGAAATTGAAGACTAGATTAGACTCCCCAACTAATTCAATTTAAATTTTTGGCTGTAATTTAGTCTGTGCACCATAAGAACCCGCAGTTCTTCCCAGACTAATGCATACAAATAAAGTACATAACTGACGGTTTGATGGGTGCTTTTAAGGTATTTCATTTCTTCCTGCTGAGACGCCTTAGGCAGTCAGGATGCAGTCACTAGATTTTTTGACTACAACCGAATGTAAAAAATTGAATGGTTTTTGTTTGTTTTAAATATCATTTTCAGTTGAATTTTGAAATTTTTCTCAGGATGTGCCAGCCCAGTCTAGTCTCATGAACATAATCTCGGTTTCACCGACTCGACTCACAGCCGAAAATAAAGATTAGACTCCCAACTGGTTTTTTGGTGGTTTTTTTTTTTTAATTTTTGGTTATAAATTTAGTCAGTGCGCCATAAGAACGCGCAGTGATTTCCAGACCAATGCATACAAATTAAGTACAGTATTGACAGTTTGATGTGTGCTTTTAAGATATTCCATTTCATTCTACTAAGACGCTTCAGACAGACAGGAAGGAGTTACCAGACTCTTTGACTTCAACAGAGTATTTAAAATTAGGTGGAACTTGCATCTTTTTTTTTCTTCTTTTCTTGATGAATTTCACACGGTAGCATAAAACTGAGCAAAGCCATTCTTCAAGTGAGACAAAAATCGAATATTCTCACTTTAAAATAGTTGTCTTGAAATCAGTTGTGTTGGCGACAGACGAGGATCCCTTATGGCTCATGACACATTTTTTGCAAGAGATCGTTTCTTACCCCATGAATATGTCACCGCCCGTACTTTGTAATTAAGACTGGTCTGGTAGGGAATTTGAATTTCTATGGCAGTTGATGAAGCTAAGACAGTTTTGGATGCTGCTCGCATGTCTGTTACTATTTTCTTTCATGACAGGACTTAATTTCATAAAATCCCAGGAGGGATGTAAGTTTGAGGAGCAAGCGACAGGAAATTATATCTGTAACTTTTCAGAAAGACCACCACAATGTCATGATGATCTAGACTATCCCACTAATAATATGACTTACGCAAAATCTGCAGGGTTTGTTAAAATATAATAAGACATGTTTATGAGATGCCGGTTACGGCGTATATTCCATATGAATTTTTTTTTGTACAGAATTTTATAGTACCCTGTCCTTTTGCATTCAGTCTAGATTTTAAAATTCATGACTGCTGGTAAGCAGGGTTAGGGAGAAATCCAGGAAAATAGCGAAGGGGGAATGACTCTTAACTATGATCCTTAGGAAGCAGACGGAATGTTTTGCGTAGGTAGGTTGAATTAGTGATATCTACCATTTCAACTATGAGAGTGTGGTAAGTTAATGTGATGACTCCATTGGGAAGACCCAGTGACGTCACTCCAATTCAGCCTTCACATTCAGCATTCTAGGGAACATTTTTTTTATTCTCGTAATACAGAACTTGTTCTCAAATAGGGATCTCATACGAAGAATTATGGGAGAGATAGGCATGCGCAAAATTATGACATTTTCTGGCGTTACGATCATATTGCAGGTTCCAGTTACGATCTCTTATCACCCCTTATCATCTAATCGTAGCATGTCATACGATCGTAACACAAAGAAATGCCATTGTGAATATGCGTGCCTTTGCCATAAATCTCCATACGCGATACAAGCTTTGGTTGTTTATATAATATACAGTATACAGTATATAAAAGCCCACTCCTTAGGGACTTTCATTAATTTTGCAATGTGTTTTTTTCTCTTTCTTTCACATCCAGGTTACTGTGTACGTTCAGATAGCATCAAAGATGTTTGTGATATGATAACCGGGGACTTTAACCTACATACACTAGTGAAAGGTGAGTGAAAAGAACTAAGAATATACATGATTGTTTTGTTGTTGTTTTTTTATGTAACATCCTTGTATGCAAGTCATTTATGCAGTCAATCATTCTGCCAGTGACTCACTCACTCACTCACTCACTCACTCACTCACTCACTCACTCACTCACTCACTCACTCACGCACGCACGCACGGACGCACGCACCATAGTCACTTTGGCTATTTCCTTTCTTTTCTTCCTGTCTGTTTCTTTGCTGTCTCTGCCCTTCCTGCTCACTCTAGATCTCCCATTCTTTTTTGGCTCAAGTATGGATGACATGCATAGTACCAACACTATGTCGCACATAGAAACTCTTTTTTTGTCTGAATGCGGGTAACCCAAAAAAGAGTAAGCCAAACAGAACATTACAATGGCCCACTTTTTGGGCCCGACTGAAACTCCGGACGTGTCTAAATCCGGGAACACGTAGCGACCGCAAGCTGTCAACTGCTGCGAGGTATCAAGGGATTTGCGCAGCCGATCGGTCGACTAGCAGACGATCCTCGCGATGGGGGTGGACGATGTCAAGGAGGTTGACATCGATATATTTTGTCATATAAAACATGATGGATGTATCCATACTTGTGCATCGAAAGTCGTCGATGTGACACTACACACCTGTAACTCGCACTTTAGATGTTACAGGATTGGTGCATTACTCCGATAAAATTTTAAATTTGGACTAGTCCATGCATGATATCATGTGAAAAAAAAATAAACCTTGGGAAGGGCAGAAGGAAAAGGGGGGNGGGGGGGGCGTCTACATTGGATACTTGGCCATTATCAAAACTACAAGCTCATCTCCATATTGGATGATCCGTTCAGTTTTGACATTCTAGTTCAAATTTGTCTGGAAAATACACATGCCTCATCTTTAAGGGTTTTGTGTGTAGCAAAACGTCAATCCTCAACCTCATTCTCTCGCAGTAACTGCTGTTTAACAATTTTGTGCTGGAAATGATCTTCAGAGTGTAAAATCAATGCTTGAACAAAACATAGGAGAAAAGTAATCACTTTGCTCTGGACAAAGGTGGAAAACATCGATCTTTCACTAAAACATGAATGTGTAAAAGATCCTTGTCAAATAATCGAGTTGTCGATATCCCTATATCGATGCGTCCATTCTTTCCTTAGCGATCCTCTTTCTTTTCGCCACGTCTTAGGATCATGTCACAGGGGTCAAGCCATTCGGCCAGGTTTTTTTTTCTTTGACCGTCTCAACAAGACATGCCAGTTTCAGCTCACCCCGTTTACACCCCTACCTCCCCTCCAAAAGTATCCGTGGTGGACAATCAATACTCGCCACGCGTCACATGTATCGATATTTCTGAAAGAGAATCTTTACGGTATTGGTCCATGCATGCCTATCCATTTTGGACCACTCCAATTATTATTCATGCATTGGGCAAGCATCAGGGTATCGCAAGCCACAACTCCAACAGCCATTACTTCCCCTCTCTACTCTTCCATTGTCGGTGGAATATGATTGACTGATATGATCTGTTATATTGGCTCTTATCGGCTGATGCATCTTGTATTTTCGGGAGTACGACTTGATGGCGCTATCACACTACTATTTACATTTACTTTTTGCGTTTAACGGAAGTGAGCTTTATTTGAGTTGATTTATTCACAACTGTCTGTTTGTTAGATGACATCCGCGTCAGCCAGTTAAAGCGACTTTTTCAGATTTCGTCAGTCAGTTACTTACCTTGATCAATTGTATTTTGCTTTTATGTATATCATAAGTCCTAAAAACCCAAATGGAAAAGAACTGGTTCGGGCAATGAGATGAGAGCCAGTATTTCAAACCGCCGTATGTGCAAGATTCTTCGATAATATTTTTGCATCTTTGTGTTTTTGTTTCCGGTTTACCCGGTTTATGTATGTATAATAATCAGTTATCACCGTGATCTTGAAATCCCTAGCACATTGTGCTCATCAAGACAACTATCAGTTCAATCTGGGTGCATGCACGCGGCCTTTGCCACTCTCTCTCTCTCTCTCTAACGCCCAGCTACCTTAAGCAATCCCCACCCTGCTCCAGAGTGTCACTACTACCGCGGGGAGATTTTCTTACAAGATAAATGACAAACATCATGACAAAGACCATCCGGCAGCCTTCTTTTCCTGCGGAATCCTCTTTGACTTTTGGCATAGAAAACAATCGATTCGCCTTCTCGGGTTCGCCCTCGACATTTCTCTGACGCAAACAGCACAGGGTTGATATCAGTATCGATACTGCTACGTACTGTTTTACCCAAATTCCATGTAAACCCGGAAGAACGCAACTTGTATCAGCCAATGACAGCAAATGTTTAAAATGGGAGCATCAATGAGATTTTTTCGATAAGTTGCATTTTAATATCACTGTGTTCTGGAAGTTGTGCTCTTTATTTCCGATGAGTGCCAAGTAGCATTTGGTTTCAGAAATAACAACCTGGCAATTGTAAGTCAATAACGAGTGGACATTGGTTTAAATACGTTGCTGGGATCCGTCCATGATACCCTTGTGCCACATGTTTTTTGACTTGATTCTCTTATGAACATGACTTTTAGCTACTGGCTACCTATTATAGCTTCTTGAATAATCTATCTTTTTGTTAAAGGCATGTTTCAAAATTAAAAAGACTGTTACCCTATTGACTGTTCGTGGAATAACTCTGTCATGGTCTAGAAGTCAGAGCGTAAACATCTGTATGCACATTCTACGTAAGAGTGCACGCTTTGGCCAGTAGAAAGCAAGTATTTGAATTGCCATTTGACCTAGTCGCCATCTAACGCAGTAAGATTTCGGACACTCAGAAAATTGTAATATATGCTGCATGAATATAGATCGATATACGCAGAAACATCGTGTCAAACTGAGTTCAAGCTCCTAGAACTAGGAGGTAGGTACAAGAATAAATAACGAGGAAATCTGAACACAACTTATGAGAGACAGCAAATAGGGGAATTTTATTGGTGATGGGATTTGAAACATTTGCTTTCATTGGCTGATACGGATGTTTAACTTCTGAGTTCAGACAGTTGACAAAAAAAACTTGCATTATATCGAGGATTCTGACTGGCTGATAGAATTTAGAACATTTGCAGTAATTGCCTGACACAGGTCTGCTATTTTTCGGGCTCGTTTATATAAAATATGAACAGGAATTAATAATGAAACAGACAGGCGTCGTTCAAAACGATACCCTATGAAATCGATTTCGAGAGACGAGGCCATACACGTCACCGTGACTTAGCTTGGCATGCATGTTACACAATGAAGGGTATCGTATGGCAGGTCGAGAAATGCCAAAGGCGATATTTCCCTTACGGAGCGCGGCTGAAGAAGGAAGGAAGGATTTCTATCTCGAACAACGCATCTCGTGGCCTTAGGCATTAAGAATCGTTTTCCCCCCTTTTTTTTCCTCGGGGTATCCGGAGTAGAAAATAAACAGCATGGAAAGCGAAGGGACGATACAATGTATAAACTAAAAATACACAAAGCTCTCCGGGTTAAGCGCTAATCTTTGATCTGAATTGAAGAGCAGACTTTGGGACAGGCGTAGCAGGCGGCATTAAGTTTACAATCGAGCTGTCTGTTTAAGCTGGATGTCTAGGCAGCAGGAAGAAAGAAAAAACGTGCTCTATCAGATTGTTATTCCATCCATTATTTAGCTCTTCGATTAAATGAGGTATTCCATGTTTTTAAATGTACCACGTGAAAAGCTCCGCCGCGTGGATGTGGGTCGCATTAACAGACCCACTGTTGTTACATGCAGGATGTACAATGGCATGCACTCCATGCAGAGTAATACATCTTCACGATCTTACTGTTTATTATCACAAGAAACAGTCTCGCCTCGTGGGTCTGGAGCAGATTAATAGAGTCACCATTGTCATCTGCAGGAGGTCTAGGAGCCTACATAATACCATCTCATAATAAGGTTCTGCTGCGCTAGCTGTCAGCATTACTAGCCTTTCCTGAAACGTTTTCTCAGGGTTTTAATTGTGGCTTTGCAGTCGTAGAGATCAAGATAGTTTTGTAAATTCCAAGTGTGAGCAGAGGCAATAGATCGTTTTTAATTTGTCAACTCCAATGTAGCTTATTTCCGACCTTAGCAAAATACTAATGTGATTTAGTCATCAGATCTCGCTTTCGAAAGTAAAAGCTGGCACCCAATAACAGCCAATGTAACAGACCGTATCAGCCAGTCATATGTCTCTGACAATGGAAATGAGAAAAGCGGAAGTAATGATTGCTGGAGTTGTGGCTTGTGACTTCCGGATGACCATACATGCATAATAACTTTGAATGGTCCATTACTCTTTGATGGCGATCTGGCTATGTATTAAATATTATGTGTACTCGCAAATGCAAATTGAGTTTTCTTATGGCTTCTGGCGAGGATGTTGGATGTTGACAATGAAGTTCCGGGTTCAAGCTGTTTATTATCTTTCATAATATAATGTCTCGCGCTCTCATTCTTATACAGACACACGTTCCCTTTCTCTTGTTGATTTTTTTTTAACTCATTATAAACCGTGGGGTTTTTTTTGCGGAGGAGAGAGGGGGGGAAGGGAAGAGAACTGAGAGGGGCACCCAGCTATATTATGGCAGCTTTTGGCCAAGTCGTGTCTATCCAGTTATGCATTGCAGTGAGCCGATTCAAGTGATATTCATGTATTGCATAATAATGCATATATAAATATATATAAATATGACACATAAATATGGTATCAGGATAGAGAGTGTCTATGAATGAAGCTAGGACTGTGTTGGCCTACCTTTACCACCTTCCTGTACATAGCTAAATTATGTCGATCTGTATTATTATGTCATATCTGTGTCATGTGCTGTTCCACTGTCACTGTGTTAATCACCCTCGTACCACAGCTATGGTGTGGGTTTTCAGTTAAGTAAGCTTGCTTACTTTGTTATACAGTCGATTCTACGGTTTAATGGCAACTTCTTGAGAAAGTTGTGAATATAAAGAAATGGGTTTATCCAGTGACTTTTATAAACATAATAGCATATTTGTCCCTTGAAATATGTTGCCATTAAGAGGAAGTTGCTGCCTAACGAGGTTCGCTCTAAAATGCTGCTGCTCAGGGACCATTTGTCAAAGTCTTTTAGAGTTAGTTTGCCCTGGGAGAAAGCTGCGTCGCCAGAGTTCGATGACATTCAAAGTTTATCCAGAGCCCGCCCCGTAATACATCCATCTTGTAGATAAAGTTGCGTGTTGTCCATACCAGATGGATCAAACTGTCTGGCCTTGCTCTGTCTTAACCAAGTTTCCCAAAGTAGCGAATGCCGATGTCAAAAAAGGTATGTCTTCGTTTAGACAAGTCCTGATAAACGTAACTCTTAAAGTTATATTTGTTTAGATTAGTCTACTTCAAGAATTAGAAAGAACTGGTTTTCCAGCACTTTAGTATAACTGTAGCTGAATTGCAGAGGACAGAAAAGCAAACAGTCTAAACTGTCATTTTATATATTTCTCCATATTTTCACTTGATTTTGTGGACAAAGCAAAACGTATATTTTATCAACCTATCGACTAGTTAGCTAGAGCTCTGATCTGTTCGTGGGTTAATTCCGTCTGTTGTGGGTGATCATGGATCTCCACTTGTGTCTATCATGTTTCTAATCTGCAAATCTGCAGTGCTTTATGCACTACTCCAACTTGCTACTCCATCCAGAATTATCTTCGTCTTCCTCTATTTTGTTTACACTTAAGTTTTCTGGGTGTAAGCCAATGCTCTTGCTTTTGTCTTCACATTACATCCTATTTAACATGAGTATTGCATGACTTTTTCTCACCTTTCGAAGTAGTTTTGAAAGCGATTAGTTCTATAACAGGACGAATTTCGCGCTCTCACTTTCGTGTTTTGACACACTGTCTTTCCAAGAAGCCAAACAGTTACATAGTACTGTATTCCCCCCTTTATGAAAAGTCCAGATTGTGAACGTTTTAAGTGCATTCACCAGTTCAAACCCATCGACGAGGAAGCTCCAAAAGATCACTGTGGGAGCAGACGTCTCGGGCGCTGGTATCAACTGGCAAGGGGGACCAGATGCCCTCTAAGTAATGTACTAGCATGTGGCACCGATGGCCTTTACACCGTGTTTATGTGACTCTTATCCTCTCAGCCGTCTCCTCCGCTACTTCTTCTCATTTCTCTCCAGTGTTGCCACAAAACAAAAGCCACTGTTTCCCAGGTACAACGTATGAGCAGCAGAGACCCAGTGTGATAGAGACCCGGGGAGTAAATATCAGGGGCAATTCCATGGAAAGTTGCCTGCGTGCATTTATCTCGTTGTCTCCCTTTCCATTCATTCCTTCATGCTTTGTTCTATTTCGTGCTCCCTTCGCCCATTCGTCCATGATTTCTTCCATCTGTCAGCCCATCCGTCCGTCCGTCCGCCCGCTCGCCCGTCCGTCCGCNCCACCCCCCGCCATCCCGCCCTTAGGTAAAGCCAACCAGTCATTTAAACATACAGACAATATTCAGGTTTTATTGATGTGTCTGGGGTTGTCTCCTGCTCATTCTGCGGAAAATGCTGCACAAATAGGTCTATTGCACATCAAAAATTAGTTAATGTCCTCAAGTCTCATTTTTTACAACATGTTTGTGTGTATGAAAAATAGATTGTTTTGCGCAGATCGTAATATTTGTCGCAGAGAATCCATAGATAATCATAATCACGAGACAACGCTACACCTCTACACTTTGCTTTTTAATTGTTTATAAGAGGGTTAAAGCACTCGTTATGTAATAAGTTGTTTGCGTTGTCGAGTTAATAATCAAATTGTTAAAATTTTTTAAGAGAGAGAGAGAGAGCAGTCAGTGCAATTGTTATGTGACAAGACTTTCTGTATTCTGCCGTACAGTGTTGGTCTTTGTGTTACGCCCATCTGGTTGTGATTCTTGAGAGTTTGCGCATTAGCAATGGGATCTCTTCCTTTCGTAAGAACAATATTAACTCTACATGTTGAACGCTACAAACAATGCTTTCAACACCGGTGTGCTAATGTAATATCTACAATGGTAAGAGATTCCACCGTTAATGCGCAAGCTCTCAATTGTTTTCTGCATGTTTTTACGCATGGGCTTATTCCACATAATCTCTGCTTCAGTTACCCACAAATATCAGAGATAACTGATTCTCCGCCTGGCATCTTTACATGGAATTGACCTACATATATAACATTGCTGTTAAAATGTTTAAAATTCTTTCTTGTGAATTGTCCTCAGTGCCCGGATCGCCCATCCCTTGTCCATTCCAAGGTCACTATGGCTTCTCCTACACAAACGGAAGTGAAGCCAAGTGTGACAACCCGCTCTCAAGCATCCAGGCATGCGCAGACAGCTCCAGATTTTTGTTCCATCACCGGCAGTGCCAGCACGTCAGCAACACCAATGACAAAAGTAAGTTGGAATTTCGAGTGATTAATATTAAGTTTTCCCCGTAATTTCTTGTCAGTTTGTTTTAATTATGAAACCACCATTGCCTCACTTTCTGAAGAATTGCTTCAAAATTTAGTTCCTGGAAAATAAGAGGGGAACGCTGTGATGTTAAGGTGTCATTTTGATTCGATAATTCAAAAAGTCATCTGGAAGTGCGATAATATCAGTCCAAGTTTTAGTGGCATTATTTTAAAACTGAGAGGACCTAAATTTTGTAGAAGTGTCACTTATTGGGAATGGGATACGGCATGGCGTGGAAANGGGGGGGGGGGGGGGGGGGGGGGAAGAGAAAGGAGTAATAGAAGTGAGGGATGTAGGGTATGTACTCGTTGAAGCCCAGGATAAACAATGACATTGACTCTTTATTTGCAATCCTTTTAAACAGGAATATGCACTACATGGCACATTAAAATGTCAAGAGCAGTAAAGATCAAGAACATAATTTTTGCAGTGACACTCGTATAATCGCAGCTCTAAGAGCCAGTAAACAGGACAAACACTTGACTGGTCAATAAGAAATACCATCTAGCCATTTCTGAATGCATAATTTTAAAATTACTTCCATCAACCTAAAGTCAAAGGGTGTTTCATCATACATTGTGTATAATTATGCGCTGTCTCTCCCCAGTTGAATCCTTCCAATGTTTGGCCACCTGGGACAATGGTGTCGACCATTACTTGTATGGCCGCTTCACAGGGCCACTGCTCACGACCAAGGAGAGCCAGTATCGCTGCTTTGTGAGTACTCACCCTGTCTAGGTCACATTTAGTAAGAAAGTTGAAGTGGACGAATAAGGAGTAAGGTGATGGAATTCGTCTGACAGATGTCAAAATAGCCATGTTGTCAAAAAATAACCTAAGTGTGTGACTGTAGTGTCAATATGAATTTTCTTTTGTGGGCCCAGTATAATGATCCCAGTTTTCAAATATAACAAGTACTTTGTAACATCAAACTTAACCTGACCCATACAGTACAAGTAATACTCACTCTCATCTCATTTCATCTCATCTCATCTCATCTCATCTCATCTCATCTCATCTCATCTCATCTCATCTCATCTCGTTTCATTTCACGTTCTTGTGTCCGCTTCTCAACAGATGTACAGTTTGTATGGATCCTACGGTGTCATGTCCATGACAGCTGATGCCACATGTCAGGGACTTCAAACGCCAACTTTGGGCATGAACGTCTACAATCTGAGACACAGTAAGTTTACAATGGCTGTGCTAACCGTTTGGCCCTGCTTGTAGATCTACCCATTAGAGATAGGGAGCTAGAGAGACAAAGAGAGAGAGAGAGAGAAGAAGAAGGGAGAAAAAGAAAGGGCAGAGGGATAGAGAGAGGGTGATAGTGAGAGAAAATGATCACCCCTCAGTGGAAAATGATCTTTTTGTTTGAAAAATTTATTACGACAGAGAGCCAGCGCTGCTTTTTAGGGAACTGGCCCTCGAAACTCCAGGCATTTAATCTTTACATAGAGGATTCTTACGGTAGGGTCCATTACTGTGGCCCTGCGTTTATTGTTGTCAATTGCGTTGTCAATTTTTAAACTAAAAAAGCCAATTTAAAAAACAGAAAAAAAACCGGGGGTCTCTTGTTCTGTCCATTTTCTTATTTTATCGCAGTGTATACTCTGAAAACTCGCCAATTTTACCAAACAGCTCACTGCTTTAATGCAATGTACTCACACATTTGCTGGAAACCCGCCAACTTACTCTATCCAAACAGAAGCCCAGGAATGGCCACAGCCGAGATGCCAGTTTCCGGAATTCTTTGGGACCGTTTCGGAATGGCGTGATGTCGCCAGTCGTCAGAAGTTCGAGGTCAACAAGCGAGAGGACGGCTTTAAGGTCACGGATATTGTTGACCCAGACTACGTAATGAATGACTCTGAGGTCAGGGTCGAGACAAGGTTAAAAGTCAGCTGCATTGGCGATGTGGATTCGATAGACAATGGCAAGCAAAAAGTGGCAGAGGTGTTGGCTTATGTCACGGATGACAAATGGTGAGTAAAGTCTATTGTTTCAGATTGTGACTAATACAAAACAAATCTGCTCATACCGTCACTTAAGAGCAAAATACTTCAAACTATGACCTTCTCAATTTATGTGTGAGATAGGACAGTAGGCCTAAATTGTTGTCAAGTGACGACAATGTGACATCAAATGGCAGCTAACATTGTGACAGTTGTGACATAACTGACAATTTATTCTAGCTCTGTTAGTGAATGACAAGAGGGGGGCAAGAAGAACTTTAGGGAAACAGTACAGGTTATATCACGCCTGAATCTAGAAAAATAACAATCCAGCAACACACGAACACAAAAAAAATATTGATTGAAAGACAATGCACATATTTTTTTTCTCTTTTCAGTGAATCCAACTACCGTTGCGTCCGATTTACTCAGCGCACAGAGGGAGTTGTAGAGTTACAGATCGGTAAGTGAAAAGGAGCAATGTGTGCTAGTCTACTGTTTTGTTTTTTTTTGCTAATGAGATCATGAATTTTGAGGACATGAATATGTGAATCAGTTTTTGTTTTCCCAGTCTAGATAAAAGACACTGTACATTTTTTTTAGAAGGGTACTTGATGGCTTTCCCTGCAGCTCACTTGGTGTAGATCATTGAGGAACTGGACTTTTCAAGACGAATAAATATATTCCTGCCTGGTTTTTTTTTTATTTTGGGTGAGGAGGGGGGAAGTCGGTTTGTAGTTTCTGCAGGATTATTCACCCTGTTTGTAACAAAATCTATTACTTCTGATGGCCTGCCGCGATCAGTTTGTAAATGGCTTCCAAGGCTTTCATTTAAAATGCTTATCCGTGTCTTATACGTCGCCGGGCTCCTTGCTTTTTGTAGTGGTGGTTGTGATCAGTACTGTTAACGTGCCCTATACATTCATGGCAAGCTCAGATGAATTGGGCAGTAAGTCTTGTTAATTCCTAAGAAACCCAGAATTGCCAAGACAGGACCAGAATGAGAACGAACGACGACTCGCAGCTCTAACAGCCCGAAGTGAAAGAGGGCAGCGATAGGACGATGTAATTCATACTCTAGACAAGTGAAACGACAAAAGAAATAAAACTGTCCATTTATATTCTTAGAGTAGGTATTATTGAGAGCTCCATTTCTCATGACGGCAGCGATTATTTCCAACACCATAAACATCCGGAAAGTGCTTCTCCTCTCCGCAGCTAAAGGGTCCTCGAGAGATTGGAAGACGAACGCTGAACAGGAGTCAGCCATTTGCCATTAAATTCTGCAACTCCCTCCCTAGTCTTCGGGTATACAAAATAAATCCTTTGATATCAGCATCTACATCTGAACGAACCCTCGTCCTGGCTTTGGTCAGGGATTTAAAGATAGAGAAAGGTTGTGAAGGGGATAGGGTAGAGGGAAGCTGGAGATGTCTGGAGGTATAATATCGGATTTTCGTTTTTTTTATGTTCCCTAATGTACTCTTTTCTATGCAGATTAGCGAATCCCAAATTTTATCTTCCCTGCGTAAGGTTGTGTCTATATCAGCTACAGCCTCTCTACGGGTTATAAAGTCTCTCAGGAAACGGTTGAGTCATACGGTGTATTGGCAACGTGAACACTTTATGGCGCAGATTTGCTCGTAATGTGTTATTTCATCTCAGAGATTGATAGATATTGTTTGAATGATGGAGATCCTTGAAGTGAGAGCTTGTTTTCACAGGTGACCGCATGACAAACTGGTGTATAATAATATGTCAAGGAAAAGCAGATTGATTCTACGAGTAGTTATGTCACAAATGACAGGTCAGCAAAGCGAATCATTAAGAATTACATCACTGTTTTTAAGAGGAGATCGATCACGTTCAATTTCAAGGATGCCATATATTTATATATTTACAGGCATTATAGCTGTTCAGAGTTGGTTTTTGGTAATATTTATTGGCCCTCAGAGCGGTTGCCCTGTATCATTTCCAAAAACGCAAAAGTAATCTTGCTAGATGAAGATCATCAGGGATGAGAAAGAAGATTCAATTTTTGCTGCCGGTTGATATAAATCATTGCCGCTCCTGAAATGGTATATGTAGGCTAATAGGGAGGACGGTGGATGTCAACAGATGAAAAAAGTAAAATTACGATGCTGAGGAAATACTACTAGAATAGGAAAAATACGATGATTAGCCCTGTGTTAGAATAATGACTTTAGCGAGAGAGACCAGCCTGATCTCGGAAAATCTCAAGAACGGTGTTCAGATTGGTTTCATTGGCTTAGACCTTTCCTGAGATGGGTGGAGCAATCCACATGTGTCTCAGAACCACGTTTTCAGGCAGTTAATCATTCACGAATTATGTGGCTTTGAGGCACGCGATGAGATGTTTGACTCATTTTAAAACTTCAGAGGCACACGAAATATAGGTTTTCCTTTATTTTTTCAAAGTTTATTAAAGATACGATGCACCGCATATGAAAAGTACAGAAGTGTATCAGGTCTTCAAAAGTGAGAAGATTTTTTCCTTGATCAACATGACTATTGGTGGACCTAGACAGAATAATATGGCATTCGTTGGTTTGGCACTAACAAAACCTATTTGTAGATGGTTGTTGTGGTGCTAGCTTTTTTTGTGGTCGTGTTTAGTTCTCCTGTTAACGCTTGGACTATAAATATCGGCGGACCGCCAGGCCTAATTATACCGGTGATAAAACCCGCGCGTGCACTGGACACTGGTATTACTCACGCGCGCACGCGCAAATTATCAGTGAAAGAACAAACAAAAAGTGGATGAGTAGACTAATGGCTACTGCTGGTATTGGGAATGGGTAGGACCGTAGACCACTACTTTGACAGTTTCTGCATAGAATTGTTTGGGGCTGTAAGGTGAGGGTGAGAGTTTGGGGGAGAAGAATCACAAAGGTCATAGGTTTTCCATGGTCCAAGAAAAGCTAGGTCACCATTGGAACCAGGTGGTGCATAGGTTTTCAAAAATGTGTGCTTTCATAATAAGGCAGTTGGGTGGGGAGGGGGGAGAGAGAGAATGAGGAGCGAGGCACGGAAAGGGTACCTGACAGTTATGGTCCTGCGGTTTGGTTTTGGAATATTTTGCTTTTTGTGGTACTAATGGACTGCGCACTGTTGTGTCTGGCAATACCGGAAGAATGCGGAGCTCTCACGGCTTCCAGGATTTTTAATGTTTATTGAACCAAGAGTTAGGCTGCTTCCATTGCATAAATATTTAACATAATTTGTCGATGTTCTGGAAGAATAACGGAAGTTTTAAGAAGACCTGTAATGACTTACTTCTCTTTTTCAGGCAGTCGCTGATATTACAGAGTGTGCTGCTGTAGTTTTCTATTTTCTCAAATTATTGTTTTGGGAGCGTGCTGATATAATGTGCTATATTCTTGGCGCCGTTCTTTTACAATATAATGCAAAGAAACTTTGCCAAAGCCCGGGCTGCCCGTTTCTTTTTTTTTTTTTCTGTCTCCGTCTTTGGTCCATTTTTAGGTCTCGTTCGTTTCTCTCTTCCCTCTCTCTTTCTGTTCCTCATACCACTTTTCCTAATTCTTCTTTCTCCCTCTAGCTCTCTCTCTCTCTCCATTTCTGTCCCCTCTCCCCATCTCTGTCTCTCTCTCTGTCTCTCTGTCTCTCTCTCTCATTTACACTCTATTTAGTTTGTAGTCACACCACATCAACACACCAATCTTGTCTTCATCTGCTTTCTAATGTTTGTTTTATTTTTCTGCTTACCTCCTCAGGCCAGGCCACAGAACAGACAGAATTTGCATGTCAGGACTCGTTCTTCCATGGAGTCAAGAAACAAGTGCTCATCCGTGAGTATCATGCTGATAATGTTGTTGTTGTTGTTGTCGTTGTTGTTGTTGTTGTTGTTGTTGTTGTTGTTGTAATGATGATAGGGATGATGGTTGTGGAAGAGATCTTCATACAAATATTTACCGCTGGCGAAATGAGAAGAGGGGGGAGGGGGAAGAGGGGGTTCAGTTAGCCCATCGGGGAGGCTTGGGGAGGGCCGAATTGGAAATCGGTCGCAGGTAGGTGAACACGCCCCTGGGCTTGTTGGGGTTGATGGTGATGACTGTCTTGGTCCTTGTGGTAATTGTAGTCGTGGTGTTTGTAGCCTAGCGAGGATGGACTGTAGTCACTGTGATAAACTGCAGTGGTAGAGTAGAGGAGCCGAATGGTTGCAGCGTGGACCTCAGGATCTGAGAGTCATGGGTTCGATTCCAGCCATGGTCATATTATTAGTGCCTTGGGGGCAGCATGTCTTTCATGTATCCCTCAGTCCACCCCTCTGTAAAAATGGGTATCTACCTATAGGCAGGGAAAGATATTGTTAGAATGTTATTGATCAGTGGCAGTTATGGCAGTTTCACTGTATGCTGCCTAGTAAGTTGGGAATGTTCTTGAATACTCTGGCTGGTCGGGGTAATAATATTGTGAAATTCCGTCAGTAAGCATTGATCTGGATACAAGATGATAATATGAATTTCGTTATTGATAATGGTAATGATGAAAACACCGATGACTGGGGAAACGATGGTCGTGGAGGGCTATAGAATCAAGATTGTATTAATCCCAAACATTCGCCCCTCTCCATCCTTCCCCATGCTTGCCGCTGTCTTGCCGTTATGTCATCGCTACTCCACAACATCTTTGAATTTCGATCGCCCCTGTGTTGCTGCGGTCATCATTGACTTGTCGCCCTTGCATCTCGGGTCAGCGTTTACCGCCCTTTGCATGTGAGGTCAGCGGGCGTAAGCAACGATTTCGGATAGAAGCCCCTCGTCATTTCCTTGATTTGTTTGTTTGTTTGTTTGTTTACATCATGTTCCTTCCATCTTCATGTTGGAGAAGCTCTTCAAGTTTCCTCACCGAATAAAAAAAAAATCTGATTTTAAAAAGAAAAATGCTCCCTTCATGTTAAATGAAGCGCATTTATATTTCTTGTTTTATTCGTTAAAAACAATGTTATATGAAGTTGGCAAGGCATAATTTTGTCCAGCCAAATTACAGCGGGTGAAAAGGAGACATTCACACGCTCTTAGAGATGTAAAAACATACATTCATGCATGCATACTGTGCCATAGGTGTAGACTTCGATTGGGAACGGAGAGGAATTGGAGTGGGTTAGGGAGTAATTGAAACATATCCCTCTTTTTCTTGAGAAATCGCTTTAGGGATCTATCCTCTTTAGAGGATGAGGTCTCAAGAAGATGAATGGATTTGTCCTCTCTTTTCCATTGTACCTTAAAGGAAGAAGTTGATGTTGAAAGATTCAAAAGTGACGTAACCCTAACTCAACCTACATGGTCACCACACTTTAAAAGTGTTCTCTGTTCATCAGATAGAATCCAGGCATTTTCCTTGAGTATACTTGGATTGGAGCTAGGTACAGGTTAGGGATTAGAAAGCACCTTTGAAAGAGTTTTTTTGACAATATCTAGAGGCCCTCTGTGTTTCCTAACCTTTCTCCTAACCCCGAACATCTTCGAAATAAAATTACTCTTCAGTGGCAACCAAAACTACAGCATTCATAACCTGTCTGGTTTCGTTAGAAAAAATCATGGAGGCATTTTGAACCGTTTTCTGTTTTCCTTTCTCCCTCCTTAAACGATTTTGCATTGCCGTTTCGTTTACTTTACACATTATTGTACATTTTGCAATTTGCAAATAAAGTTCAATTCAGTCCTAACCCAGGGGTACCTTGGAGAGCCCAAGGATCAAACTCATTGGACATAGAACACAAACTTGTTAGCTAGTGACAAATCTCTGACGTCAAGATGCGGCCATGGTGTCGCCTCCTCATAATGATCTACGCTCCTGCCCATATAATATACACAAACATGTTTTCGTAAAGAATAATAGGAATCTCTGCTACTTTGGAAAACAACAAAAAAATAGAGGGAGTAGGGGGAGGGGTATAGGGTGGGAGAACGCGATCATGTGAAAGCCTTCGAAAACGAGATTTTTTTTTTTTTTCTAAACATGACAACTTTTCCGAATCCAGACCGATGCTGCAGTGTTTTAATTTTTTTTCCTTATCACTGGGTCGGTTAACTTGAAGAGAAAATGGACGTGGCTTTCTTCTTTCATGCTTGCCTTGCGATGGCACTAAATGCAATTTTACACTCAACAAGCAAACAGTCTTTTTTTTTTTCTCTTCCCCCCTTCCCCGCGGTCTTTGTTTCTTTTCTGCTATCTTTCTTTCGTCTTTTCTACCCTATTATTTTAGAGTAATTGTTTTCCCATATTCGAAGCCACCTTGCCTCTGCAATACATGATTTTCCTCCGTTTTCCCTTCATTATTGGCCTTGTAATTAAGTCTTCCAGTCTCCCTCTCTCTTTCTCTCTCTCTCTTTCTCTCCTTCTTCCTTTCATTTTGCTCCTCAACACCCACTAACCCCTTTTCACCTCTTAAAAAAATGTCCTCTTCTATTTCTCTCTTTTGCATACTTTAAAAAAAAATAGATACGCATTTGTTCGTTTATGTATATTTTAGGGCGTTCAAAAGTTTTCATTCATTCTTTCATTCTCTCCCTCTAACGTCTGATACTGCTATCCTTCCTTTTTTTGTGAATGTGTTTGTCTTCAAACTCCATTCTACGCCCCTCATTTCTCTGCCCCCCCCCTCCCCCCGAGCCCTTTTGCCTGAAATTTAAGAAACGCTGTCCCTGGAAAAACTGTTTCGTCTTTTTTCTTTTTCGCGTGCCGGTTGCCGGTCGAGAACCAGCGCAATCAGTCGAGAAGCCAGCGAGATTTTTCTCATTGCTTCGGACGGAAGTAATTTCGCAGCCGAGGTTTGGGCGAGGTTTCAGTTGCATTATTTTGTGAGAGAAAAGCAGGACTGATCAAACTTTTAACCNACCTTGCCTCTGCAATACATGATTTTCCTCCGTTTTCCCTTCATTATTGGGCTTGTAATTAAGTCTTCCCGTCTCCCTCTCACTTTCTGTCTCTCTCGTTCTCTCCTTCTTTTCATTTTGCTCCTCAACACCCGCTGACCCCCTTTCACCTCTTAAAAAAATGTCCTCTTCTATTTCTCTCTTTTGCACACTTAAAAAAAAAAAAGATATGCATTTGTTCGTTTATGTATATTTTAGGGCGTTCAAAAGTTTCCATTCATTCTTTCATTCTCTCCCTCTAATGTCTGATACTGCTATCCTTCCTTTTTTGTGAATGTGTGTGTCTTCAAACTCCATTCTACGCCCCTCATTTCTCTGCCCCCCCCCTCCCCCCGAGCCCTTTTGCCTGAAATTTAAGAAACGCTGTCCCTGGAAAAACTGTTTCGTCTTTTTTCTTTTTCGCGTGCCGGTTGCCGGTCGAGAACCAGCGCAATCAGTCGAGAAGCCAGCGAGATTTTTCTCATTGCTTCGGACGGAAGTAATTTCGCAGCCGAGGTTTGGGCGAGGTTTCAGTTGCATTATTTTGTGAGAGAAAAGCAGGACTGATCAAACTTTTAACCTAAGACCTGTACTAAATCTGGTAGAGACAGTCTGTGCCTTTATCTCATTGAAAGACCCCACCACGTATCGAAAGGACTTCTATCGACGTATCCAATGTCAGCCGCTGTACTCGATTTTCTACCTACATATCGAGAGTTTGATTGGACTGATTCCAATCACTAGAATCAAATGAAATCGAATATAGGAGTTCAGTAAATCCACCGCTAGATAATTTTGAAGCACATTTTGAACTCAAGAGACATGTCATGCATTTTAAAGCTTTTGTTTGTTTTTCGTGATGAGCAAAAATAATATAATGCTAAATTACTTCTAAAAAAATTAACAGAATACTAAATACTGTCAGCTTCTCATACTTCACATTTGGTAAAATCTGTAGTTATTTTATAATAAAGTTTTGTTCAGTGCCCAGACGTCATTTTGTAGTGCCTCTTTTCTGCCTCTTATATCTTACCTAATATTTATTAATATATTAATATTATTTTTTGGAATACGTCTTCTTGCAGGTTATATTAGGAGGCAAAATGGCTGATGGCGGTGCGGAGTGGGGTGGAGAGGGGGGTGGGGGAAGAAAGTAGGGAGGGGAGAGGAGGAATGCAAGTGTAATAAATAGCACAGAGGACATTTACAGTTGGCTCCATATAATTTGCAGTCCGTGAACTAGCAACTTCCGCTAAATGCAAGTGTTTTAAGACAACAAAAAATTGTATTGCATATTATAGATATCACTGGATATTCAAATTCTGTGATTGTGTTTTTTGCCTTTATCTGAAGAGAAGGCAGACAAGATCTGAAGAACGTTAGGAGTGATGTCTACTAATGTTACGCAATATATTCGCTCGAGTTTTGCATGTTTTCTAAGAATGTTGTAATGCATGAATTGTATTCGAATCGATGACAGCAGGAATCGCCTTAGTTTGTCCTGTTACTCACACAGAGTGCCATCGTAAACCAGCTTCATTAGGAAAGCAGGAAAAGATCACTCTGGAAACTCTAGCCTGGCGTAACATTGGCTAAGAACTATGAGGCGCGTTGTCGTAAAAGATGCTAAGGACGCAAGAGTGTCGTAAAAAGAAATTGAGATATATAGAGCAGAGATTCAGTGAAAGTGAGCGAATTTTGTTCCTGTTCTGTTTTGTTTTGACCAGGAAAAGTGACGGAATGGTCGGTAAAAGAATCCAACATTGTCTCGAATAGTGGAGGCAGGATCAGTAATGACAGTGCTAACTGGCCGAACCACAAAGTGATTTTTTTTTTTTTTTAAAGGCTTCTTCATACCAAAAGTGTACTTAATCAAACTGAAATGTTTGAGGATAACTCTTGTCGTGGCAAAATCCTTGTGTAATTTTTAATTATTATAATTAGATTCTTCACAATTTTCCCGGATTATATATTTTAGTCAGGCGATAGGGATGAGGTTCACGATAATGCTAAATAGTGACCAATAGGGAAATATAAAATGTTAAGCCCTTTTACTGCGAGACATTCAAGTTTGGAGTTGTTTGCCAGGTCCAGTGGCCTTATGCATAATCCTTGCGTTAACTGCAGTGAACACTACTAATGTTTCGTGAGTTTCCAGTGGTTACCGCTTTTATGGATTGTGCATACGGCCACGGATTTGGTTCTTTGGGGCCAGCCGGAGGAGGAGAAGGTGGGGGAAGGGGTGGGCGGAGGCGATGGAGAAAGATGATCTGGCTAAGTCACGGCTGTTAGAGTACGTACTAATTTTGGCTACACCCAATTTTTTTTTTTTTTAAGGGGGTTCTTTACCTGCCGTTGAAAATGTATTTATTTACTTTTCCATGTTATTCCTGTATATACTTGCACAGTAATTGCTAATATTATGTCACATTATTATTTCCAAACATCATTTTTCTAATAATGTGTGTATTCTTTTTCTTCGTTTATTTGTTTGTTCTTCAGGAGTGCGAGCAAAATGTGTTGAAGTGTTGATAGACTAATTATTCCCAACAATTTCCCAATTTTAGAGCTAACAAGAAAATAAAAACCTCAGAATAAACAATGTTAACAGCCGTTAAGATGTTGACTGCCTGTAAGGGATTGTCCGCTTGTTTACACACCTTGACATTTTTACAGCAGGTAGCTGCTTGAAATTTTAACTTATGTCAATAATATGCCAGTAAGAATATCGCTGTCTTAAGATTTTTTTTTTCGTTTAATCGTTGTTATTTACTCCGTCAGTTGAGATTTTCTTTGATTTAGACATCGACTGGAAACAGTATTATTATATAACAACAACAACAACAACAACAACAAAAGTCTACAACGTTTGGACTGGGTTGAATGACACGTCATCACTTCAATATTATTGATAGACCTTCAGGAGATCCTGCTTAACCGCAGACAATTTAATGATAATTCACGTGTTCACATTATACTGCTTAGCTTCAATAATTTTTTTCACAATACATAATATGAAAAAGCAACAAACGCTCTGTAAATGCACTCTCCACCTAATAGCAATTCGCCTGTTGTGATGAAACCAGGTCTATTGTATTGCGAAATCATTCTCTTACATTATTCGTTAAAGGAACGGTGGATGAACTGTAACTCGGTGGATGTGTGTACAAAGGTAAAAAAAGAAAAGAAAAAGGGNGGGGGGGGGAAAAGAGGGATGGGGGTAGGAAGGCTTACAGAGGTCACATGGAGATGCACAATTAGTCTAGTATTAACATGAGCCATTTCAAAAAAAATAATGAGCCTCAGAACAAAATCATGCGATTTCTTCCATTCCTGTTTTAAAGTACAGACTTTTTAAGTTGTTGTTGTTGTTCCTTTTTCGATGCACACTTGCACTTTTTGAACACATTTCTGATTTCTGAGGAGAAAATTCACCTTCACCCACTCCCAAACAGACACATACACACACATAAATATACTAGCAAAAAAAGATATAGCTGTAGCTCCTTCAGGTAGTTTTCGGTCGTCCATTGTAGATACTCACCTTCCCCAACCTCCTTAAGCTGCTCAGGTATCTCCGCCCCTGCAAAGCTCCTTAGGCCATCAAAGCACAGTCTGTTTTTCCCAAGTCTTAATTCCCTAATTACGATTTCTTCTTGATGGTATTTCAGCGCCGGTTTGGCCATTATGTTTTCCCTTTCTCTCTTTGTTTTCTGAGGCCGTGCAGTGAGACAATGGTGCTTTCTCTTCGATGACCCGCCAACAATCAGTCGCGATCGTCAAATGTTTCGTCTTTACGGGATTGCCATTAGTTGGAAATTCTAAGGTACAGGTGATCCAACTGAGCTGTCCGTCGTTGAGATAGAACGAAAGCAAGTTAATGCGTATATTAACTCAGAGTACGCTGATAACGTCAGAATGAATTAAAATCAAAAGCATCATAACATGGAATCTGATTGAGACTGCGATTTGAAATATCTCGCTAGCTTCCATTGCCTGATCCATGTTGTATGAGAGAGAAAGAGAGAAAGAGAGTCAGAGAGAGAGAGAGAACGAGAAGGGGGTACAAGGTAAACCAAACGAATTAGAATTAAAATGCATAAATCGAAGAAGTGGTTGACTCTGCGATTGAGGAACTTTATTTTCCGTTGGCCTTTACAGATGTCTTACTTTCTGATGTATTCTTTTTCCTTTGACCTTAGAGTCCTGATTGTTTTCGCCCCAATTTCAGGAACGGCCCGGATCGCCTGTGCTTCTTGGTCTGTATAATTAACAGTACAGTAGTTTTTCTTGCTGTCCCTTTCCTGTGGGCTTAGTGCCCTGACTGCTTTCGCCCCAGCTTCAGGAACGACTCAGATCATTTTGCATCTTGGTTTGCAGTATCGATAGTAAACAGTGGTTCTTCTTGATGGATCCTGTTCCTGTAGTCTACGTGTCCTGATTGATTTTGCCCTAGCTTCACGAATACTTAAACCTCCTGTGCATTGTGGTCGGCAGTTGTGGTGGCTAAAGAGTTCTTGTTGCATTTCCAGCTTTCCCTGGCTTGAGAAAGTCTCGGTACAATAGGAGGAGAGAAGTTTGTTCTGTAATTGTTGTTGCCGATGTACTTAATGCTGCCTACTTCTCAGTAATAACCAGGGACTCTCCCACCTGGTGCTTGATTTGGGTTAGTGCCAAGGTTGAAAAAGCACACATGCGAGAGTTCCTAGGGAGGAAGGATAATATCTAGGGACCGTCCAAACATGCTTTTTTGTTCATTAATCTGTCCTTATCATTAAATCAAGCAGTAGGTGGGACAGTCCCCACGGCATGTGGATTTCTTTTATTCTTTCCCATCTCATTGTTCATTAACTTCTCTTCATCATTTTGTCTCTTCTACTTTCCTGGCCTATTTTTTTTCTTCTCCCGCCTCCTTCATGTTTCCCTGTCAGCTGTTGTTTTGAACTGGCTGAAATAAAAGTTTCTTCCGACTGATCACTGTTCACGGATCAAAAGTCACCCCACTTTTTGTTGCATGTCCCTTGTATATTCTGTTAGTTTTCAAGCATGGCAATCACATTCGGAGAATGGGGGTTATTGCTGGTGTTACAGAACTGTGATGGGGTGTACATTCCATCGCTGGTATGGCAAGGCGCATAAGCCATCCTTAGTGATGGCATGGAGACGAACGACCGAGTGCACATACTGCAATCTTTACAGCTGTGGTATTGCATTCGGCGTACAGCAAAGAGGCAGATAGCGTTTAGATCCCTGTGCCTCATCAACGGCGAATTGTGGATAGACAACGCATTGATGCAACTCATTCTGCATAAGCCATCCAAAAGACGCGGACATTTTTTTCTAAAACTAGAATTTGCGTGTAGGGCAAACGAACCTGATAATGCTTAATTGTGCGGCAGAGATCATGGAACTTTCTCGAACCTGCACACCCCGACACACTGACCTATGTTCTCAACACAACTTCAGGCATTATANGTGACACATTTTCTTTGCACACATTGAGCAATATGATAACGCTTATATTTTTTGCAATAAATGATCAGAAAGGGAAGTGGAAGGAGGAGGGCGCAAAAAAATAATACCGGTGTTATATAGGGCGTCCGTCAGAGTATGTCATTAGCGTCAATTAGCGATAATCGTGGGCTGGATATGGAGCAATCACCGAGTACAGACATATTAACCACGGATGTTTCACGTGCGAATCTGATTTCTGAATCCAGCCATGAAAGTCTGAGAGCTAGGGCGTAAGTTTGCGAGTAGAGAATGAAACATCATTTTGAAATTCGCAGGAAGAAGTTGGGTGCAATGTTAAGGATGTAAAGTAGAAGGTTATTCATTCTTTGTGAAATGATGGATTGTAGATAGCAGTATTTCGAAAATTTGCAGGTCCATTTTATCAGCTTATGAATGAGACAAAGAAACTACACAATAAGATATACAGGGTATCTGCGCATCTCAAAAAGAAGTTTTCAGTCAGTGTGTGAAAGTTCAAGTTTATTTATAATGAATAAAAGAAGACTAAAAGAAGGATGAATGGATGAAAGGAATGTATTTCTATATGCATGCATAAATGCCTCACTGTCAACAATTATATTGACTCATAGTTTTCAAAACCACTGATCCACTAATTTTGATATATGAAAAGGGTGGGAAGCTCTAGTTGAATTGTCATACAGTATTTGCACAAGTGGTACTTACTTTTCAAATTTTTAAAAAACAAATATTTCTTTTTCTACTGTGGTTTAAGACTCACACAAAATTGTCATAAAACGTCTTGCATTTTGATTAACGTCAGCGAGATCTATTGTGGTTTAACCTATCACAATTGTCAATGTCTGAAGGAATTCGAGAGCCTTACTCTTGGTAAACTAGAGGAGAAAATTTGGATGTACGACTTCCGTAATAGTATACGAGTGTAAGTGTTATACTTGTGCAGCTTTCATTGGCCAAAAATGGAAAGTAACGTGTATTCTGAGATTGTTTACCGAGGATACGGAATTGATCATCCTAGATAAAGTGCGAAGACAAATCCAAGTATAGATTTACAATGGTTTGGAGAATATGAGACAAGACATAGCTCAAAGTAGTCCAGGCCTTATAAGAATAGGAAGATCATCATTAGATTTGTCTTATTTACACAAAAGACTCTCTTTACACGCAGTATAATATTCTCATGTTGCACTCTTAAGTTAAGGATACTGGACACTCTGTCGGCCCAGATTATTCGAATAGAGTCAAGAAATTCAGGACAATGCCCACGACAATGTCCAAAATATCAAGAGAGATATGATACTATGGTGACTCACCAGACGTTTTGGATTTACATCTAGGGCTATTTTTGTGAAAAGTTGATCTCATTTCTTACAGTACATTTCTTGTCTTCCGTTTCCTTTCCATTTTCCATTTCGCCTTTGATATTTCCCAAAACAAAACAAAATTCGTGATGTATAAAAAGTTTTTGCTTTCATAGTTTATCGTCGTGAAATCTTCCGTAATACAGTCCTGAACTGACATTCTCGGGGAACTAAAAGGAAATTATGATTAAGAAACGCTTTGATAGTCCAGTGACTAATACATAGAGATTCTTTTGTGTTAAATATGTCGCGATTAAGCACAAGTGGCTATTCTGTATCTTAGTTTATGGCCATCAATGTTTATGATAATACTGATGGAATGTGGTCTATATGTACTCGAGCGATACCTTTTTAAGGGAATGATAATATAAGCTGTAAAGAACGGAATATTGTCTGAGGCAAGCTGTTCATAAGGAAGTATACTTTGTTAACAGCGAGATCTAACAAATAAATCTCTTTTTGAAATAAGCATCTGTAAGCAAAAATATCTATACACTTCAATATGATCATACCCTTGAATTTCCCTGGGGAGAGCTCATTCCTATTGAGGTGGTTTTGTTCAAAGCAAAAAATGTTGCTTCATATGTCATCTTTATCTTTACCTATTTTTTTTTTGTTTCTATTAATCTTTGCTGATGTCTTTATTGTTCATTTGTTAATTTAATCTCTCTCTCTCTCTCTCTCTCTCTCTCTCTCTCTTTCTCTCTCTCTCTCTCTTTCTCTCTCTCTCTCTCTTTCTCTCTCTCTCTCTCATTCTGCGTCTCTTTCTCTATCAAATTTTCTCTTACTTTCTCTTCTTTTAATCATTTGTGTCTTGCGCGGTCTCTTGTTCTATCCTTCTTGCTGGCTATCACCTCTGTGTCTATCTCTCTCTATCTTCATCTTTCACTCGCTTCCTTTTTCAGAGATATTCATTCTTTTTTTTTTCCCCTCTCTAGCCTATCTAATTTTTCTGTGGGAAGACCACATTTGTGTGGATGCAGTATTATTGCCCTCGAGTGCCATTACCAAGTGCACATAGAGCAACACGATAAACTAATGCAGGAATATTTTTTTGCGACAAGCTTTTCTTAACATTCCCCCAAAAAACATTGATCAGACCTTTTCTCCATTGATGATAGAGCTCACAATTTTGTGAGGCCTAGGTTTTTTTTTTTTTAATAACAAACAGCTCGTTAATTCTAACTTCAATCGGTAGTCAGTTCTAGCAAGACGCGGACTTCGTTAAATCGCCATAACATTTCAGGAAACAAACACGATTTTACTTAAGATTTGAAATCGAAAACCTCTATTCATTCTTGTACTGTCCTCGGTTGGAGAGTGTTCCCTTACTTCGAATTCTCGCTAGTATATATTTTCTCATTATATTTCTTACCTCCTACAAATAACATGAAGGCTTAACTTCTCAGGCTAAGTCAATGGCGTAGCTAGGTCATGGCCATAGCATGGCACGTGCCCTGGCTGCCACTTATCGAAGAAGGGGACGCCACTGAGCATGTTTGATCAGGTCATACAAGTCATACTTGGATAGTTAGAAAAGTAATTTTGACCTCTGTGTGATTGTCATGGGTCATCAGCACTAGGATGGTCAGATTGTTAAGCCGCTCTTATAAAAATTATCAGGTAAGCATACTGTACCATGCTGGGAACTACATGACCATATACAACAAATCATACAGCAATTCTGTGAAAGTAAGGAAAATACAACTGTAATTTTCTTTTGTGTCATAATTTGTTAAAAGAAAGATCAATGAGTTTAACAAGTATTTTTTTTACGATGAAGAATGGTAAGGTAATTTAAGATGGGTGTGAGCTGATTGAGTAGGAGCGCAATTTCAGTGCTTCTCATAGACGCTATTTTCCGTAGAAACGCCACTGGGTCAAGTCGCTGATGTTGTTCGGTGTCGCACTGACACATTCTTCTCTATTTCATTTTCATTTCCAGTCAGTGTCTTCACACCTCCGCTTTCATAGAAGAGGATGGGTTTTCGATATGGGCCAGGGATGATTCAAATTCCCGTTTCACTGGAATTTGAATCCTGGTCCAATTTTGTGCCAAGACTACGCTTAAATAGACACTGAAAGGAAACTGTTCTGTCGCTCAGAGCTTTGCCGAGGTTAGAGTTGAGCGCTTTATGTAGGCTAAGTTAATGCTCCCGTCAAGTTACCAGAGGAGAAATGCATAGGGAAGACGCTACCAAACCATAGAAGTCCGTCTTAAATGTCATCTCAGAATGGCATGGATGCGAATGTAGATCGTTCCTTACTTTTCAGCTCATATCTTAGTGCGGAATAATGGCGGGTAGCGATGTCATGATGAGACTTCCCAAATTATGCCGGTCTAACTTTAGCGCATAAAGCTGTACATCAACAATTCGGCTATATGAGTTCAGCCCACAAAGTGAAATCGTCTCGCCTGTAATTAGAACCGATATTTGAAGCAGTTGGAAGCCACAGGATAAACATTGCCTATGAAAACACACGGGAAGAGGAATTTCCCTACTTCAAACAACGCACCATCGACATCACTATGTTTTCTATGCATATTTGTAACCGGATCGCTCATTGGTTGACTCCTAGACAAACATCGGCTATGCGGGTGCTTCGACAAGCCATTCCCGGTACATGCGCAGAAGGACAGGTGTGTCAGAGGTTTTTGTGGCGTTTGTTGAAATTTGATGTCCACAAAATCAATGGCGCGGAGAAAATATTTGTGATTAACCCTAGGGAACAGGAAAGTCCTGCCTAATTTGCCATTCTTTCTTAGACACGGGGGCGTTGTTTGTTTGATGGATGTAGGATGGACAAGGGAGAACAATTATGTTGTCAACTTTTCTTCAGCTGCGGCGATTTGAAGTAAAGCAAACAAAATGAGTGAGGAATCTCTCTCTCTCTCTCTCTCTCTCTCTCTCTCTCTCTCTCTCTCTCTCTCTCGCATTCATTCTCTTCGACCGTCTCACTCCCTTTCACATTCTGCCTCTCTCTTCGCCCGACTTCCTATTCTTTTCCTCTCGCTGTTAACTGCTAAAGGTTGTCTGTGGAAAAACATCGTGACTTTCTATATTCTTGCGACATGCCAGTGTCACTGCCAACCCGATTTGCTCCAGAATCTTCCTGTATCGCTCTAATGTTAATCTTCATGATTCTGAACAAGATGAGAGACTTGCTACATTATCAACGCAGGCTTTATTAGAAGAACACCGGCGTTCTGGCATAATAAAAGACTAAAACTTGGAAAGCTAAGCAAAGAATAAGCAACTGACATGTAATACCAGGGACAAGGTTTAGACCCTGCCCCCTTCCAAAAGAAAAGAAAATGCTAGTTTCAGATATCGAACTATTACCTAATGCTACCATCCTTATATTACGGAGGGCGTTTTACGGTTCTGTCACCTGATACAAAGCGTTATAGTCCTGTAAATTATATATCCTTTTTTTTTAATACTGCGAAGGAATAGTGAGTCAGCAAAGTTAGAAGTACAGGACTCTCATCTTCCAGCTCTTCGTTATGTCGAGGGTTAGCAACCAAAATGTGTTATGTCCTAAGTGCATAAAAGGAGAAAATTGAAGTTGAAATATTGTACATAGTTAAAAATTCAATTACCTGCAATATCTTGACTCTAACTTTGACACTTGTACTTAGTGAAAAATAATCACACATAATTTTGTAATGTCATTTAGTTCCAAACATTTTACAACCAGTGATAAAATGTGGACTTAGAACATTCTGGTTGCTAACCCTCGATGTGTTGAGGTAGGTGGAAAGGAGTTGTGGGTTGAAAGGGGGCGGAGGAAGACAGTAGGGTATGACTTAAATGAAAGGTAACTCTGTTTTGAAGAGCTCTTCCCTCGTTAGGGCTCGTTCAACACGCGTAATGTGCTAACGTGCTCTTTGATTTTATTTAAGTTTCATTACTTTAAAAGCCACCGCAATTATTTTTAATCTTCTGACGTTTTGACAACAAAAATCCCTGTAAAAACATCTTTCATGCCAGGGGAGATTAGCCTTATCCTTGCAAAGAGAAATTTGATTAGCTATTTCCTAACCCCTGGCGAGTTAATTTTAATATGGGAATTCTTCTTTTAATGAAGAGTGAATTGGGTTTAGTGAGGAAGAAGGCAAATTATGGATCAGGTAAAAATATGAAAATATGGATTTTAGAAGGGCGGCCTGCACTTTTTTCGGGAGAGGGGGAGGGGAGGGGCAGAGCAGAGCAAATAAAGTAGTTCCATCAAAGTGGCTGACTGTGTTACGATGCATTTTTTGGGGGTGGGGGTGGGGGGAGGGGATAAGTATGCAAGGGCATCATCAGAAGGTCTAGTCAATAGGAAAAAAGTCCCTAAAACAACTTGACCTAATGGTCGATTTTTTTTTCTTCCTGAAACTGTGATCGGGACGTGCATTTTTGTATAAACAGATCTAATGCGATGGTATGAAATGAAATGATTTTAAAAACGTAATGAAAATGAAGGCAACCGCAAAACGGTTCTCAGAAAGAACTGGGCTGGTTTATTGGCTGGCTGGCTGGTTGGCTGGCTGGTTGGTTGGCTGGTTGGTTGGCTGGTTGGCTGCTGATTGGCTGACAGGCTTCCTAGCAGGCTTCCTGGATATCTGGCTGGCTGGTCGCTGGCTGTCTGGCTAAGCAGATTAATAGATTTTATTATCCAAAATGTCAGTGACACCACATGGACAAGGAATAAATGGACAAATGGCGGCAAGACAGTCATACATATTATTACCGGAAACAAAAAAAATGTATGACATATTACTAATAAAGTACAACATATTCAAAAACAAAGCAGTGTGTCTTTTAAAGGAAAATTCGGAAAGGACACGAAACAATTTACTGAGATTCGTGAAGTGTTGTACTGCGATGGATGTAAACAAAGAATTAACTATAAATGCATTAGGGTTTTTACTGTAAGAACAGTAGGTAATGTACTGCTTCTTAATTCTGAGAAAAAGGTGGACTCAAATAAGAAAAGCAGAACGACATTGAGGGTCGTAGCTCTATGAATCCATTACCAGAGGATACCCCTTCATATTACCTCAGATAACCTAGATCGATCCCCTTCGCCCACCTGTCTAACAACCCGACCTCAACAAGTCGGACAACAAAATTTGCCTCCAAAGAAAATAAACTATCCACGGATTTCGATGGCTTGGGTAAATAAGCTCGCTCCTCGTGCGGCACATAACAATCCGTAGTGTTAGAAATAGATTGGGAAGATTATTGTTTTTCTTTGGGAGGGGGCCATGCTTTTCATGTCCCCCTTACCTCCCGGGGGGGGGGAGCTGGGGGGATGTCGGAAATGAGAGGTTTCGGAGATGGAATTGATGTACATATAATCAGGCATATCAATCGGAGGTGTTAGAAATAGACTGGAGAGGTGTTGTTTTTTTTTCTGGTCCTTTTGTGAGGGGAGGGGTGAGGAGCTGCGTGTGGTTTGAATGAGTGCTGAAAGTTCTAGTTATGAGAGGTCGATACAGACATTCGGACACGTTGACATAACTGACAAGCGAAGAGACAGACTTCTGGTAGAACAAAGTAAGTGGTGGATAGAAGTCAGTTTGTCACTTGAGTGCAACACTGATTTATCATATATCTTAGAAAATTGGAGTTGCATACATCACTGTTTCTAAGGGACGTTTTGGAGTGGGTTTTTCAGCTTATGAATCTGTACGTCTTTCAGAAGAAGGCAGGCCCATTTTTAATTCTTCAAAAGTGAAATAAAAATAATGAAATTACTCTACGTTATACTGTAACACATTGTTCACGTATTTCAAAACGTGGAAGATTTTGATTGAAGATATGTATTTCTGTAGTCATTGCTGCATTTGAACGAATAATATTATGGACTTATACGAGTTTTAGAAAAGGAACTCTTCAGCTGGAATAGCCTAGCACTGGGAGACCAAGGAGTGAGATGGGTTTGTAGAGAGAGAGAGAGAGAGAGAGAGAGAAAGAAAAAAAGAAAGAGAGAGAAAGAAAGAATGAAAGAAAGAAAGAAAGGAAGGAAGAAAGAAAGAAAGAAAGAAAGAAAGAAAGAAAGAAAGAAAGAAAGTTTTTTTTCGAATCCATTAGGTGCGTGTCACTTTTTGGTTTTAGAACTGCGCATCTGAATCAACAAGCCAAGTTGGCTTGGAACAAGACTACCTTACAAACATGATCGAGACTGCAGACGCTGCTAGGTACTTGCATTCTGTAAGGTTTTTTTTTTTCATTTAAAAATGCCTGAAGGGAATTCCGAGAACACCACAGACTGATACTTCATCGTACTGCCAATTTCGCCCTTTACTTTCCTTTTTTTTCTTAATTTGGCACCCCAACTAATAGGCAAAAATGACTTTGAACAATATCCTCTAGAAACGTGATTGAAATTGCAGAAAAGACTAGATAACATTCTCTTTTTCTTTTGTGCTGACTAAAGCCTGCTCCATCCTATAGGCGATGGAAGATTACGAAGGAATATTTCTATCTGGAATTTGACTGCAGCTTTTTTCCAACTTAACTGAAGTAACAGACAAATGCTGGCTTTGAACAACGTAATGTTAGAACAAGATAGAAGTAGCAGAACCTGTAAAGTACATGTAGTCCCTTTGTATTTCTATTTATGACTGTTTGTTTTTGGTGCTGGGTAAAATGTACGACCATCATCGAAAGATCACAGAGACTTGATGGTCGTTACATCTCTCTTCGTTGTGCGCCATCAGAGGTGAAGTGTATCTCATCTTAGTACGTGGGCGGCCCATGTGATGTCTTCTTAGGGAATTTTGCGCGTCTGGAAGATCTGTTCTCTCTACCTGTATCGTTTGTTTTCTTTCACCTGGCCTGAAAAAAAGTCTGCATGCAGAGTTGGCACAGGTCTTGGAAAGAGCTTGAAATTTTACATTGAAATTCCATGGAATCAAAAAAAATATCGTAGAATCTCAGGGGAAAAAATCATTCCAACTCTTGTAAACAAATCGAAGACTCAAAGAGAAAAATACTGTAGATATTGCTTTATAGACTCCTGGAATGTCAAGATGGTGAAAATTTTCGGCTCAATCCCTCTTGTTTTCTTAATAATAATGCGGTTTGTAAGTCTGGTTTCCAGGCTAATGTCCGCTCACGTGACTTTCACACTTCACATTTTTCACGCTACTTTCGCTGGATGGATATGCTGAAATCTGAATTTCTGGCCAAGGCCTTCTGATACACGTTCTTCCCGTTAAAAAAGCAGCACATTCAGCCCCAGGTTGTTCTTTTATATCCTTCCTCATAGGAAAGTTAAGGAGCCAAAAAAACACTTTGGGGGTTTGAAGACCTTCTATCGCCTCACTCTTCGAGTAAGAGAATTTCCTACATCAACTGTTGTGCTAATACCGTATTTGTTGTTGTCCTCCACAGCTCATGAATCCCCGGCCAAAGCCTGTCCCATGCCAGGCATGTATTCCTATGTGGACAGGAACTCAGAATGCAGTGGACAGCTGGACATTGGATGTGCCCGGGACTCTGAGATCGTGGTAACTGGGAGGTGCTCAGGTGGCGAGTCAGGTAAGCTGGGTGGGTTGGTGGTTGGTTGGTTGGTGGTTGGTTGGTTGGTGGTTGGTTGGTTGGTTGGTTGGTTGGTTGGTTGGTTGATTGGTTGATTGGTTGGTTGGTTGGTTGGTTGGTTGATTGGTTGGTTGGTTGNGGAGGGTGGGTGGGAAGTCGGTTGGTCAATCGGTCAGTTGGTCGATTGAGTGGTAGGATGGGTAGGTGGTTTGTTTACTGGTTGTCTAGCTCTTGACAGATGTAATCAACCAGGCTAAACTAAGCTAGACCACGTTAATCTCTGTTCTCCATTCTCCCTGTTCGGTCGCCTCCTTTTTCAATTGGTAATGAATGCCACTTTCAGCAGAGATTTGATCACTCTACTGTTTTCTTGGGAAAGGGGGCGAAGGAAGATTCTGTTGAAAGATATTCTATAAGTGATACTCGCATAATTCCGTCTTGTGCTATGCTCATGTAAGTCCTGCCTTAAGGCACCAAGCAGTGACCAAACTAAGTACTATACTTACCATAGCTTCAGGTGTATATCCATCTCTTGCAGCGGACGTTCTTCAGTGTTACGCTAACTGGACGGAGAATGACCGAGTGTACGTCATCGCTGGAAGGGTTGGGGATCTAAGAAAGGCGGCGGATTGTTTGGTAAGCTGGAAAACTGTTTGTCTAGATCGGATTTATGGTGTGTGTTATACGTCAACGGATGACTAAAATGTTAGACTCTGAATGAGAAGGTCTTGGCTTCAATTCTGCCCGTTATGGTTTTCGTGGTAAATAAGCATGTCGTATTCAATTTCATCAGCCTACCCGTCTGTGAAATGTGCACTTACAATAGGTAAAGAGATATTGTCGTTAGTGGTCTGCACCAGTGCCCTGGCAAAAGCTCTCCATGGAGCTGAGAAAGTTACTGATTGGTCTCTATGGATAATAATGGCGTGAAATAGCGCAAGCTTGCATAGACTTGGTGCAGTACTCTTTAAGTCTTGTTCTTGTTGTTTGTTTGTTTTGGTTTTGGATTTCTTTGTGCAGCAATACACTTAAGACGCCAATGAGAGATAGTTGTCAAAGAGTTTAGAAAGTCATGGATGGATGGATGGATGGATGGATGGATGGATGGATGGATGGATGGATGGATGGATAGAGGACAAATGAAATGAGTCATATTCTTTGCCATTTCCAGGTTTACAGGGTAACAGTGAACGGGTACGAGCTAGAGGCGGATCCCACATGTGGTAAAGAGCGACTCAACGTCCTGGGGCGACCAGTAGAGTTCATCATCAAATCACCACACAGTGAGTATCAAGCATGATTATTATTAGAGGAAAATCTGAGATCAGAGTCACGCTAGATCCATACGCCATTCAAAAGAAAGCCACACGATTTTGCACCTGAATCTGTGTGATGAAGCGGTTCTGCAAAACATGTTTTTTTCTTTTGCTAAACTGGGTGTCCTTATTTCTTCTCAAAATAAAAAATGAAAGAGTATTAGATTCTTTTTTTTTTAAATATGATTTTTAAGATGGTTTTTAAAGTTTGCATATACACCTGATAATTTCTTCTTCATAATGGCAGCTGTATTTTGCCCAAGATTTCACAGTGGTGTATGAACACTTGCAGCTATAAAACACTACGAGCTGTGCTCTGCTCTCAATGCGTCAACCAGGAAGAAACATGAGTCATGAATGATTATTTTGAAATTTGAAATCAAAATATGATCCACTGGATTTTGAAACGTGCAGGAATATCAGTGACAGGTCATTTGCCAGTATCACATTGTGACAATTAAACGTTTACCGTAGAAATCAACATCATGAAGCGCTTACGGAGGCTGGCAGTGGCTGACAGACCATCCATATATCACAAGTTTTCACTTGTTAGTGATGCCTCTTCAAGGGAATTTAAAGTTCATTTCCAGTCAAGGACATTAGCCAGACCTTTCCACGCTACTTAAAATGCAAACATTATCCCAGGAAATAATAAAGAAAGAAAAAATTTGTCAGACTTAAATATTGCAACTTCTTCTCTATTCCCAGAAACCTGTTCGATCTCCACCACCAAGTCATCGCCTGTGTACCCAGCCCAGTCTCAGGAGGCACGTGACCAAAATGGTATCTACGACACCAACCCAAACAAGGACATTCATTCCTCGGAGATTATCGAGACGCCCCCTGGCGGCGGGAAAAAGACCAGCGGAGTAATCAACGCAAACAACGGAAGTGGCTGCCGGCCGACTCTTAACTTCCTGTTTGCTCTTGGTGCTGTTTTCCTCACCTTCTGCCTGGTCGCTAGTCATAGGTGATATCTGTATCTAGTCTTTATCCCTGAACTCATCTGTGAACCTTTAATTTTGACACTGGACATGTTCACAATCTGGAAGTGATATTTCAGTAGAAGGACCGGAATACCACATAGGATCATTAATGTTAAGTCTTTGTAAAAATGCTCAAGAGAGGAGATATCAAGGTATTATTGTTGTTTGGTGGAGGAAATTTGCTTCTTAAAGACATATGGACATATAAGTCTTGGGATATGGCATTATGTCTGAAGTGATAGTCGAAGACCACCCAGTGAGATTTTATGCTGCCTTTTAGCATACTCGCAAAGGACTTTCAGATGGAGAGGTGCCAGACGTACTAAAAGTCTTAAACATTGCTGTTGTTGAAGGATGGTATGAGAGAGTGTTACAATGGCCACAACCTGCGTCGATTTCACTCTGGTCAAATGAAAACCATCTCCTTCTTATGATATTAACACTTCGTTAAGAGACATTGAGAGACATGAGCCATAGTCATGTGTTACGGCTTTAATCCTTTCAAATACACATCATCCTATTCAGCAGTCATTCACACACCTCTGGTCTCTCGAAAGTTTTATGTCACGCTACGTTGCACTGTTATCTGGGAACAAGCATGAGAACCCATGAAGGAAAGACTGCCATTTGAATGCCTTGAAACAGACTGGTGCCTCTGTTGTTAGGCATTATTCCTCGTATATAGAGGAAATATACAGCATCCCTAATTCAGGTACGCTGCAGTCTAGAGGGAAATCCAAGGAGAGACAGTTTTGGGAGCGTTAAGGTACTGGATTTTTCAAGAAACGAAAACAGTCCTCAGTGCCCGTAAACTGCACAGAATGGATTTCAAAGGGACTGATTTTGACCTCTTGGACTAAATCATACATGTCAGCAACACTTGTATTGGACTCCTTTGAGTGTTGCTGATGCTGTGTCCGCATCATCATGGTTCACCACAAAAATTTTTGATAACTGAAGATTTTCTAACATAGTGGGACTATCCATTAAAACAAGAGATGAATAATAATCGTTTATGGGCTGCTCCATGTATATGTCACGCCAGAACCTGTTTTTTAGCGGTTTTTTAGAATGGTGTTTCGGGCAGTTTCGGGGATTTAGGAGACATCAGTCTGGATCGAGCAGAAGGATGAGGCTAAAGATGGCGGATATTGCAGCTCTCAGTTCAGTTCAGTGGCTAAGACACGTTGGTAAATTAAGTGAGACTCACCCAAACAGTGTCACCGGCGTGGCTTTACTAGGGAGCAGACCCTCACTGACATAACTATCACTCTCTGAGCCCGACAATCAGACTGTGCCGTACAACTATCTGAGCGCCATAACCACATGAGGAATGAAAAACCTGGTTCTGTCAGGAGACAGCAAGGATTATTTCTTCGCTGTGACGAATGTATTAACATGTTTAACTGTCAGATTTCAAAGTTGTTGCTTTTCCTTTGCGGTTGGCTTTAAGTTTCCAAAACGTCATGTTTGTTTCCCGCATGTCCATAACATTCTTGCTATTATTTGTTCTCCTCATGGTAAACATCTTTGTTTTCAATGCCTCTAAGGATCTCTAGCTCTCAGGATGTCAAGAAGACATTTCTAGGATAATATTTAATTGGAGACGATAATAATTGTTTCCTTTAATGAGTTTACGTGTCTGTTTTTAACTGTCCATAAAGAAGTATTAACCACATCATTAACAATTCATTAAAATTGATTGATGTGAATTGCCATAGAGGTGTGAAAATGAAGATGCTTGCAGCTTATACGCTTGTCTGTCTGTACATTTGTGGCGCGATGATTTTTGCCAACGAATGACCATGCCATGCTTATGCCCATTAAGCTCAAAATGAACATGACAACAGAACAGAAACTAACAATGACCTGACTGTGGTATTACTATGACTTACAACTCTTGCTATTGTTGTTTCCCTATCGTGTTGTTATCTATACATATACATTTAATAATCTGTCAGTATCTGAAATGTTTACCTTGTCATGTAAAACTTTCACTTGATGTAAATATTAAGAGTTATGATGTTAACTTAAGGACACTGATTGTTCGTGTCTTTGTACCATATACGTGACATTTTGTTATTATTCTTGTGCTGACTGTCGTTGTATAGAGTCAGACTCTGGAGATAGAATATTCAGTGTGTTTGGGTGTGAACGTTTGCTGACCAGATTCATTGTCGGAGATCTTTGCGTTTCTATAGTTTTTATATGAATAGGATCCTCATTATTTATTCCAAAGCGACGCCACTGAACAATTGAGACACTGGAACACAATGTAAACTGGAGAACTCCGTTTATTCTGGCATATTCATGACAGCATGGCAGTAAATCTAGGCATGAAATGAATTCATCGTGATGCTTGAAATGCAAAATTCATTAACCCCACTAAAAATGTTGGTGACTATTTCAATTATGGGCCATTCCACTGGAGTTGTCCTGTAAGGCATTTCGACAGCCAACTACACTAAAGCGATGCTAGTGTATTTTTCACATGGAATTTTTGCTATTGAAACAAACAAGGAAAGCTGACCAACACTGCAAAATAAAACAGTTACATTGTCTCTCATAGAGTAACTTACTGGACATATTCCGTGGAGTTTCTTTGGTATGCAGCATAAGTGGAAACTTTCAGCGAACATTCTGCAGGGTTCATACTGGTCAAGTCTAGTCAGAGTGAATAATAAACAGTGTGTTATGGATTGTAATATGTCAGTAAAATCCTCCTTTTGCACCCCCCCCCCCNCCCCCCCCTGCGTTCCCAGCCGTGTAATTCAGTATTGTGTACTGTTCCAATCCCCAAGTGTTAAGCTCATCTCGTGCTGTTTGCTGAATATTGCCAAAGGCCAGCGAAACTTCGCCTTGTTATATGTGTCCCTCATACGCCGCAGTCTTTGCCTAGCAGACAAACAAACTAACAGACAAACAAACAAAGAAACAAAGTAAGTTAAAGTATTAACTGACCTACATGTTTGGTGATGTTGGTAGCGTGAATTGCAGAACAGAATAGGAAGTACAAAATTAGAGCCCCAAGAGACATAAATTTTGAGGAAATGAGATCATTTCTAGGGAAACAGCGCAGCATGGTTGTGTAAAATAAATTGTTTTTTATATTATTATTTAAACTTTAGTTTGCATTATGAGCAGGCGACTGCGTCACTCTTAGCAAGGCAGACATACAGCTGCTGAAAATTGATCTAATAAAGAAACATCTTTAACGATTTAACTCCACGCTGTATATTGAAGTAATCTGAAGTAGATCTATCAATTATTTTTTTTTCTAAATTCTGGCCTCGAAATCTGTAATGGATTCTACATGGCAGACATTTTGAACATCTGCTTGTGATTAACGTTCGATCCAACGGGCGACCGTTAAAGGCAGATTCTATCTTGAAAACTAACATAAGTTGTGAGCAATAAGCTTCTGATAGTAGTTATTTTTGAGCAGTATATCAGCCTTAGCCTAAATAAGCTTGTTAAAGATCCCCTACATGACGGGTTGTCTAATGGACTTCAGGGCAAGTAGGTGACAATATAATATGATTTCTCATCATTAGGGTAGTGAGCTGGCGTATAGTTCTAACATCTTCATGTGGCACCGGTATGCGATGGTCCTTCACTGCTTTGTACCCGGTAATGACAGGCATCTTACATTTTCTTTCAGATATGAGCGTTTGCTTGCACACTGTGCGCTTGTACTCTGCATAAGTGTTTGCTCGAGGCTTAATTGTCCGCAGTTTCTGATGTGTGAACGAGCTAGAGAGAGAGAGAGAGAGAGAGAGAGAGAGAGAGAGAGGGTAAGATTTCTGTTAAGTGTTCAGTTGCACTGGTTCTGAGAATGAGCATTAATTATTTTGTTCACTATTAGGATTTAACCACCTTTCTTAATGACCGTGTACCACGCGTTCAGTTCCATGTTTCATCTCTGTTTTTACAATAGGCCTACATTGTACTTCCATCCTATGACAAGCTTTCACACTAACCTGTGTCAGGACCACAAAGTGTGCAAATTTGACATTGTGACCAACGTGCTTCGTGCCAGAACTTTAAAGACTTTATGTCAAGCCTCCTAAGTGGACGGGAAGTTTACCTGCCCTTGGCATTCCTTAAAATTACCTCCCCCTGAAGTCATATCTTTTCCATTGATCGGTGATCTTTAGCGAGGGAGGGAGATCGGGGCGTCGTTACGCTGATCAATGATGGCGGATGTCGCCATGGAAACTCTAGCTTCTTTTCCGGTGTAAATAGAATTTTAACACGTGAAAGCGCCGCGGCATAAAAGGATGGGAACACACTTTCTTCTCTGCGAGGACATTGTCAGCGGCAACGTTTATGTTGTTTTCCTCTCACACCTTTTCCATCATCCATTATGTGCCGTGAGGAAGATAATGGACGTGTCCACCTATTGTTTATTCAGCCTTTGAGGCAACAGTAGCCAAGGGAGCTAATTAATGAGGAGGAGACAAAAAAGCTAAAGGCAACATCAACATCTCTAACAGCAGTTCAGTCATTTTCGAGGACATTGTGTGATGGCGAGGGCTTAAATAGGAGAATCGCTCTGAGTCCTCCAACAGCTCTTGTTAGCTCCGGCTTACTCTTAAAATTACTCTGCCGTTGTTGTTGTTGTTGTTGTTGCTGTTGATTGTGTATCCGTTGCCTTCCTCCTCCTCCATCTCTATCATCATCATCATCATGTTTGTCATCATTATTATCGTCGCCGCAGTCGCTATTGCCATTTTCATAATAATATATAGGTAAAAAAAATTAAAATTAAATGGTTCAACACCTCCCCTTCCTTCCACCACCCCCAATGTAGACTCTAAGGAAGTTGATGCAAACAGGTATTTGTTTACACAATAGCCATAACTGAATTTTCCAAGTTGATTTGCTTTTTTTTTTTTTTTTAATTTTTGAGGACAAACTGAAAATTTATCATTCAACCTCCTCATCGTTATCTCCACACAGGATCAGTATTATTATCATCTTCTTCTTCATCGTCATCATCATCATTCCTCCAAAGCTTACTCACGAATTACGAGTATACGACAGCTGTCTCCATCACCTTCCAAGGCTCATCATTATAATCATCACCACCATCATCTTCAACAACAACAACAACAACAACAACAACAACAACAACAACAACGGCAGCTCCTTCGTCATTATGACTCTCCACCCACACCCAGCTCTCATTAATTTACTCAAGAATCAGCGGCGCAAGAAAAAAAAAACGAAAAAAAAAACTATCAAAATTAAACCATGAACAGAAATGTTTGGCCATCTGATTGATTTTGTTTTTAATCTTCTTAAATTCTCTAATGGGTTATTAGTCAGCCGTGTCGCCCTCTTCCATCCTCGTGTTCTGCTGAGTTTCAGTCGATAAGTCATTCCCTGAACACTTCCTTTTAGCCTAGGTCGAAGAAAATGACTGAGCGAGGGAATGTTGCAAATTAGCCATTGTCGTGACTTCGATACGTTGTCCATCGGAATTGTTGGCCATTGTCGTGACTTTGAGACCTTGTCCATCATAATCTTTCGCGAATGTCGTGAATTCGATACACCGTCATTGTCGTGACTTCGATAGATTATCTATCGTAATCGTTCACCATTGTCGTGACTTCGATACTGTTATCAGTTGTACCCATCCGCCATTGTCATGACTTCGATGCACTATCCATCGCCTATTATTTTAAGGGCGGATCCATGATCAGCATTTCTGTTCATCGTATTCGCAAGCATTATAAATCCATTTGGTGACGGGTCAGTAAAGTAACGACAGTTGAACTTGATCAAGCAATCCCAGCCACATTCTCTCATTTCAAATTCTGCTTTAATCTCAAAATTAGAATCTGATTTATTTAGAATCTGATTTATTTTTTTTTAACTCACGCGAATTAACTGCAAAATTTGGCTTCGCTTCACGTAACAAAATGCAGTGAGTGTCACCGTTTTACTGACCATTCATTCTGGGCGCAAGAAAAAAAAATGAGTTGGAATATTAATTGGTGATCTGGACAAGCTGCTGTTGTCCTCTCGCAATTTGACGATTCTGTTGAAAAATAAATTGTACATTGAAGCGGATTATTGTATACTACAGGGGACGAGAGGGAAAGAGGAAGGAACAGTGTATTCTTTGTTCCTGATATCCATTGTAATTTGGAAGAGATGCCCCGCCGACTTGTCTGATGGTTAAGTAGGAAACAAACATGACGTCATACTGCCCGCCATTTTGTAAGAGAAGAAAGCGAGTACAGTAAGTAGGAAGATACCTGAAGAAAGTAATTTCATAGCCCAGAATTATGTAGCAAATCGAGTCATTGTATAAATTTCTGTCTAAACCGGAAAATTCGCCTCCAGCTCTCATGATCATAGCAAACACGTCTTCATACGGGCAGAAAAAATACTGGCAGGAAATTTAGATTGAAATTGTCACATCCACACTTTTATAAAGCATTTGTTGATTCACACACTTTCGTATATATACATACTATCACTTAAAACTAGAATGTTGTAAGCAATAGACTACTGGCAAAGAGCACGCACAGTAGTACTGGTACCAAACGAGGATATCTTTTATTACTTTCTGTTTGCAGTCTATTATTCATACATGACAAAATGACCTCGTCTGCCTGTGTAAAAACGCATACCTGGCTTTTGTAAAATAGGACTATGACGTGTGCATTTTTTTGTGTCTGGTTAGAACATGAATGCTACCGTCTTGATTTTCACTTGTTTGTCTACTTTCGTGTCAATTTCTGGTGTAATTTTACATTTGCATTTTTGTTCAGTTTTTAAGAATTTATGTTTGAAGTCTGATTTATTGTAAAACATCAACATAGCCTTGTAATATCATAACACTATTTGATTTCTCTCTCAGATCAGTGCTGACGATGTAGGTCAACATGTTCTAGTCATTGATTTTTAAATGTAAACTGACTGCATTACTGTTTTAAACGTGACAGTTAAGTAAATGTGTGATGGTCGTTCCCAGCATTTAAATGGCATCAAAAAAAAAAAAAGGCAACTGCGTAGCTTGGCGTTACAGCCTGCGTAGATTTCTTGTTTTTAAAGTATGGGTAAGCTTAATCTGGTAAACATTTTAAGAAACTCAATGTATCTTATATCATGCAAACCAAAAAAAAAGCTGACACTTCGAGTAAACAGCTTATTCTTTTAATCAATTACAGGTTGTTTTTTTATTCCTTGTGTTAAAATTACCTTTAAATGTAAAATATAATAAAATGCACTTTGCTTTTTAATTGGCCAGCATGGAAGCGTAGGCTAAATGCGAAACTTTCTAAATAGCAAATAACAAGAAATGTTGATATCTTTTCGCCCCCACTTGATTTAAGTCGCAGACTCTGTGGGTTCCATATGTGGGAAAGGCGTATTTCAAAAAATAAATAAATAAATTTCAGGAGACTAGATCTATTCTGCGACATAAACTAACACGTACCCCCAGCGATAGTAGGCGAACAGACCGTTTTTGTCGCTTTGTATTCTTGATAATTGAATGTTGTAACACTATCAGATGACTGACAGTTCTAAGCTGTTTACAATCTTTATTAAGAGTGCAAAAATAAATGCCATTTCTATTCTTCAAACGAAAGAAGACGCAGTTCTAAGTGGGTGTATATTGAAAGAAATGGTTATAACATAATGTTGCTGTAGAAACTAATACCATCATTTGTTTCCATTTATTTCAGTGGTCTAAAGGGTAATTTTATTAATGTATGTAGTCATTTAGAGCTAGTCTATGTTCGTTGTTGGTTTTTTTTTTCGTATAATATTTTTTGAGAGACTGGGCCTGAAAGGTGTTGCGTTGATATGGTCCGAACTTTGCTCTTTTATTATGTGCAGGCTACATTGATGACTTTGTGTGGTTGTAAAATTTTATGTTTGTTTTGCATTCTAACATGTTGCCATAAACAAAGAGAACCATGAAACATTTTATGTTAATCTTATATTTCATCGAACGCTTAAGAAAATGACCTGTTATGATGGCATGATGGTACACTTAACTGAATATTATTCATGATTTATAGAATGGATGTGTCAGTTACTCAATCGATCAGTAATAAATGGATTGATTGATTGGTTCGAAGAAAACAACAATGTATTATCATCGTGTTCGTATCAAATACTCGATAATGAATGCTATATACGATTATTAAATTCAATGTTGTTGTATTATAAATGCTATACATGTATGTGTTGTTGTTGTTCTGAGCTTCAGCAGTAAACTGAAAATTGTTTGACTATTTATATCACTGCGCCCCACTCTTGGGCTCGTCTGTGAAACTTGTTTATGCTGTACTAACCTTTCCTTCGGTGTAGAGAGTCCTTACAGTGTGACTGTGCAAAGCGTTTTGACGTCATTAAGAATGTGCCCTTCACTGACAAACAAGCAAAACGAAATTGTGCAGCCAAGGATATTTAGAGACATTCGACTTTTACTTATTGTTTACCCTTTGGTTTGGTCTTCAAGTACTTCATATATTACTATCTCAAAGAAGGATAAGAGTCTGAAAAGATGTGAAAATATATACAAGAAAGCGTCATACTTAGATTTTGCCTAGTGACTGGCCAGAGTATTTTTTATCACTTTTTCAAGATCTTGTTCAGATTATGGCATCATGCGTGGGAGGTCGAAAATGATAATGTTGTGGGTTAAAGTGAGCGTTGATAACCAGATTTTGGACATATCATTCAGGACAAATGAGACAAAAAAAAAAGAGAGAGAGAGAGAGTTTTCTAAACATGACAATAAATTTTATTTTTAGCAGTTCGAATGGTTCTATATCTTTGACATTTTAAATGAAACAGCCATTCAAACAAAAACAATGTGGCTTTAGGTGTTTGATGATATGGAAATCGCCATTTGAATGTTTTGTTATTTGTTATTTTAAAGATGAGGATGGAGATTTGAGAGTAACTCTTTAACTTCAGTCTTTGTGAAGTCGTAGTGCAGCATTATTCTGCGGCATTTCTGTGACTGTGTTATTATAAAAGTTTGGAAGGTGGTGGTCTTCTGTTTTGATACTGCTCACAAAAGGAAAGTGATGTGTGGTTTTTATTATGATTCCCTGTCATAATTATAGCAAAGTGCATCAATTTCTTTTTTCTTAAAAAGTTCGATTTACAAAGCATTCGGTTTGATCAGAAAGAAGATAACAAAATTTGCATTGATGAACTAAAGTTCTCAAGTCTAGCATTGCTGATATCCGCTTATGATTTATCATGGTTTCATTGAAATTACATCAAATTTTTCATTTCTCAAGGATTTTGTTTCAGTAGATACCTGTGGTACAAGGATATCAGGTATCAGGGTAAAACGTAATAAAATAAATTCAGATAAGTACGTTCCTTTTTGCTCAGAGCTCAGTTGCTGACACTTGTCGTGATATTCGATTCTCACAATGGCATCGACTTCTGCATGTCTAAAGTGGTGGAAGACACTGCTTAGGGAAAATCCTCAAAATGTCAGTAAATAAATTTATATTTTTACCCTATAATTCAGTGGATCACATGTCTACCTGACATTACCAGGACAGGTATGAAATTAGCTTCATATCTTGTTGTTTTGTGTTTTTATGTGTGTGTGTGTGTGTTGTTTTTATTTAATGTGAGTCATTTACTGTGCTCTACTTTACATTTTATATGGAAAAAGACAACGTCCGATTTTCTCAAAACATTTATGCTTTTACTGCCGATCCCATTGGATTACAAACTAGATAATCGCAATTTCTCTTAATTGCAACATCTTCCACGTAACAGAATGCTCTTTCTCTAACTAAAAGTAACTAAATTAATAATCGTAACTCCTTTTAATGGCAACTTTTCCATACTTCTGACGAGATGCTATTAAGTGAAGTTGATCGATTTACCTTCATTTCAGTTTGCTCTAAATATAGATCGTTCCATCTCTTTCATTTGCTACATCACCAACTACATGTTGTTTTTTTTAACTTAACTGAACAGTACAGGCGAGAAAGAGGTTCGACACAAACTTTCCAATGACATTGAGTGAAAGAGAGCGAGATACAGCGAAAGTGAATGGGAGAGAAAGTTCCGGAGGTTTGGTGATTTTTTTTTTTTTACAAGACCGTATGTACACATCAAAATAGTGGACATACGGTCTTTTAATATAAAACTCCAGATTTGTACGATAGGATTTGTATGTTTCGTATTTCTTGTGCCTTTATAAAGCATCAAAGCAATGCCACAGCTCAGTCCATGAAGAATATCAGTGAAAATGATGTGACAGTCAAGTTCTTGGGGGGAAAATACTAAAATTTATCAAACTTTTCATCAGAAATCGGTTATAACGAGATGGGGATACGAAGCAGTCAGTCCGTATGTTGCGTATGGAAGCCAAACGTCATGACTGCGATAGATAGTTGTAAATATGGGACGGTTAGACTACATTACAAGATTATTTTGTGGCTGTATTCTAGTCGGTTTCATGTGTTGGATGAGTGTCTAATGTGACGGGCTTTGTGACAAAACGCATTATCTACCAGTCTGACTTTTTATCTCATTTGCCTATTTTAGGTAGCAATAGCAGTATTTAGTATACCTGCACATTTCATTCCGTGGAACAGCATTTCTCTTGCAAATTCTTCATCATTAAATTTCACCCGTCGTTGAAAACATGCTTTTTATCTGGTCTCTTTTGCCATGACCTTTCTGCGGTGGCATTTACGGCGTTTTATCATAAAGTTCTTCATGTTACCTAGACTATTGCTTGTCACACTCTTCTAAGTTGATGACATGAAGCTAACGTGGTCACGTCTCGTTATAAACGGGCTCGAGTTTTATACTAAATTAAATGTTAAAAATATCAAGTCTTCGTATTTAAATTTATTATGATGTAGGGTTTGATCAGGGAATGTTTTGGTGGGTTGTTGTTTTTTTTTTCTTGCGAAATTCCAAGATCAACTCCGACCATAACATACTCGAACACGGCTATAACGAAATCGGTTGTTTTTTTTACGAAACTAACACTATTCCGAAACATTTTATAAGTCCCAAAGCAATAGCTAGTCTAGAGGTCGCATGGATATAATGCTTAATACGAAACATTTAGGGACGTCCCGTGCTTTTGGTTATAGGTGTGTTCGAGTATAACATTTGTAACCAGCCACCTGATGATATTCAAGAATATTCAGATGTTATTGTCACAGAGGCGGAGATGGAAGGGGGG
>JAWQUT010000466.1:467071-479737 GCA_033807755.1 Ellobium chinense
GTCTTCATTTCAGAAAGGACAGTTATTGATCTTAGTCCCGTGGGTTTTTTTTTTCCAAAATTCAGGCTTTCTAGCATCGATACCTTTCCTCTTCACGTAGCTTGCTTGTGTTAGTCTCCTAATTGGTGCTAAGGTGTAGCCTACATTCTTGGTTTGCCACTAGAATAGGAAATGCCCCCAGATATGAAGCAAGACACTTCCAGACAGACACATATCTTTCTTACAGTCCTTACATGTCCGGCCAGGGACTATTGATCCACTGACACTGCACTTTGCCCAGTCTGCTGAAGATTAAAATACATTTCCCTTGCTGGTCTCATTTTTTCGATTTGCGAGAGATACGTCAATACCGATGAGATTATGGTGCCTTCCCCTTAAGCGCTCTTTCGACTGCGAAAACCAATATTATCATGTTTACAAATGGTTGACGTCCATGGTAACGCTGTAAGTCGTCGAGGCAGGTAAAAGCAATAGTGAAACAATTACTCCTGATTAATCTTTCCTTGTCCCATGAGAATATTCATATAAAAATTGTAGATTCAGTCTTTCGTAAACACATTTTTCCTGTAGATCAATTAGCTGACCTCCAATCTCTGTCTTCTTTGGTTGAACTTTCATTCCTGCAGTTTCCACTGTTCCAGTCTTCGTGATTGGCGTCAAAGTGGGTTTTTGTCTTTTTTTCACTCGTGATGTTAATCTAATATTAGTGAAATATATAAAGATGTTTCCAAGGTTTAAAGCTTCATTCAAGAGACATGAAGTGCAAGAAATCACTGTAAAGGACTAATAAAGTTATTCTATTCTATTCTATTCTATTCTATTCTATTCTATAATGTATCTTAGGCAGCAGCATGATTCTTCAAAATCCTGAACTTCAATCAGCATCAAACAGCAGCTCATCAGTAGATTGAGACAGATCACTGCAGATCTAGATCTAGTTGTGCTGAGAACTGTGATAATCTAGAGTAGTGAGCCGCTAGTGAAACTGGATTCAGTAAACTTCCACAGTTCAATGCCTGAAATTTCATTGGTATAATAATTTCTGCACTTTTGTGGAAAAATACTGTATCTTTGCCAAAAAAAGTCGAAGTCGTGTTTTGCTATTTTTTTATAGAGCCTTATTTTTTCTTTCTTTCCATCTGGGTATTTCCCTTATAGCATTTATACCATGATAGCTTGTCATTTATACACCACTGATAAATTAGTAAATTGAGGTGCAATTAGATTTTGGGTCTCACATGAGGTCTTTTTCTATGAAACTGCAGATTTGCTAACCAGAAATATCACCAATAGCCTAATGGTTCTTCACTTAGAGTCTAGTCTAGATTGGATGTGTCATCAAAGGAAATACTGTGTGTTTATTTTATCATTTGGCGAAAGATTATTAGGTGTCACCTTTTAATTGTGGCAAATGTATTTGAACTAATGTTGCAATTTTTTTTACAAATTTAAAGCTCAAGAATTAGAATATAATCAGTTAGATGTGCTCTTCTCCAGGTTAAAGAAAGGGTCCAAGCATGAGCTTACGTACATAGCACAAATCAAATTAATTACTTTCCATTGTAGAAAACAAAAGAGATTACTCAAACTTATATTTTTATTAGCACCCCTTGTCCTTTTCCAGTGTCTCAAACTCATTTTCTTTTTGTATTTGTCAAATGAATATTCTAATTTGTTGCAGCAGTCAAACCTCCTGATTACACGTTAACAAAGATGGCCACCATGAATGTAGGTTATGAACTCCTGCAGCAGAGTGCAACATCACCACAGCAGCACTCATGCCTTAACTTCACATCTGATCGCATGATGCCAGTCTCCACCATGCATCGCATGGCACTTAAGGCAACACAGAAGGTCATTCTCATGATGAACAATACACAGATGCTCACAAGGCACCATCGTCTTGCCAGCATGAATGAAGTCTTGGTCTATCTAACAGTAAGAAGAAATTTCTTTTGCTTCCTTTCTCTGTTACAGTTATTCAGATCTTTCAAAATAGAGTCTATGAAACAAAGTATGAGAGCAAAATTATAGTCTACTGAATCCCCTAATAAGAACAAATTTGTTTGCCTGAGTCACAACTTCAGCCCAGGCCTTAAAGGTCAACCCCGCTTAAATGACCTCGATAGTAGCGTCATCGAGCTCAGCCTCTGAGGTATGATAGTGCCTGCCCTTAGGTGTGATGTCAGGGGGTCACAGGCTAGTCACAGCCTTGCTGGCCAAGGTGGCGGCGATACAGTTTTTGTCCAAAGAAGATGACGATTTCGACCCAGAACTGTTGTTTATTTGTTCAAACCATAAAAAACAAAACAAAACATATCAGTGGAATCCCTGTCGATATGATTAGTTTATGTATAGAAGGAGTAGGCCTACCTAGCGCATACGCTAGACCAGCGAACTTGACACACAGACCAATTTACCCAGAACTGTTGTTTATTTGTTCAAACCACAAAAAAACAAAACAAAACATATCAGTGGAATCCCTGTTGATATGATTAGTTTATGTATAGAAGGAGTACCTAGCGCATATGCTAGACCAGCGAACTTGACATGCAGACCAGTTTACCCAACTTTACACACCAATTACTCAATGAGAGCTCAGCCTGTCTGCATAAATTTAGCCTGAAAAGCTCAATCTATCTCCCTCAATTTCATCAGTAACAACAGTAACATTACATCTCATTGCGTAATAGCCTCTGTTAAAGACCAGGGTGTAGGCGTCGTATTGCCTGCCTCACCGTGGCTTTCCTTTCGCACCTGTACTGTGTTTACAAATGGTGGTGTTGTCTGAATGGCATTTTTCAGTGATCAAAACTTCTTGTTGGTTCTAAGAATAATGTGACTGAGAGAGATGAGTGGAGAGAGATCAATGTTGTCTCTGAGAAAAATACGGCGTATCAAATGATGAGGATGAATGTTTAAAAAATGAGACTAACATTCAATCTGTCTAATGAAAAATGACTAGACATGTCTCGGAGTAGTAGATATGCCATAAAATCCCATTGTTAGCGTCTAGCATTAAAATTTGTCAAGTTCAGTGCTGATCAAAGGAAAAGATAGATACAGTACTATACTTTTCAAAGTATCGATAAAGCTGATCTTCTACAAAACGTCTACTTCTAGACTAGACAAAAGGTTTGGGGAGAGAGTTTTGAGGCGGTGGGGGTGGAGAAAAGGGAGACGTTTTGCCTAGGGAGTGGCATTATTGAACTGTCACTTGTCAGCCAGGCATAGATCCAGATCTCTTTATCTTATAGGATAAAATATACATATTTTAGCTTCACTTCATCAGTGTGATGATATAGATTTCAGATTATAAATTGGAGGCATAGTAAAGCCTTTTATAGTAAGACAGATTATACGGAAAAAATTGTAATAATTGCGTAACTTTGTCTGTTGCTATATATACCTTTAGGAAACGTTTGGACTCGACATTCGAGTTGCCGAATTTTGAAGGACCAGTTATAAGCTAAAATCCAGGTCTGAAAGATTTGTTTGGAAAGGGGAGGGTGTGGGGACTGTGATTTCGACTTACCTGTATTTGACAACTTCGTGTTTGACTGTATTATCTACTTCATAGATTTAAGGTTTTGGAAGCTTAATCTACCCCCTCCTCCCCCATTCATGATTTCAAATTCATCTGAAGATCTAGGCACTTCTTGCACTCGGAGAGTCCTGGAATGCAAAATTATTCCGTTTCCCATCCATACACATAATGACTGAAAGTATTTTCCATAAATCACAACTGATTAATGTGTGACGTTTTAGAATAAAGATACAATATTGCTGCAGTAAAGCACTCCTATGGACGCATGCTTTCTTTCACTCGATTACCATCCATTACTTTCTATCGATCTGTGTTTCTCTCTCTCTCTCATTCTCTCTTTCTCTCTCTCTCTCTCTTTCTTTCTCTCTCTCTCTCTCTCATGAAATCAAAGAAGGGGAATTGCTAGGCTGACCCATCTTCTCCCACTCCCCCACACAACGAATTATACACAAATCTTAGTGTCTTCCACTCCGAATCAAAGGTAAACAAAGCAAGCCAGGCGTAGTTGTGGCCTTATGACGTCACAGAGAGAGAGCGAGCGAGGAAAACGGGGAATGCAGTCACAGCCGGTCAAGGAATGGGCACAAGATTTGACTCATACAAAAGCGATTAGCACGCATGTGGTCTTATTAGGGTGGCCTGTGGGGATTGCAATAAGTAATTGAATAGGTATATAAGAAACATGGTTGCACAGATATTGTAGTTTGTCTTATATTCAGAGAAACAATGATGAGCATAAGTATATGGTCCCATAGATTTTAAATTTTGTCTACTATAACATGAAAGCTACTTTGAAGATGATAGGAAAATTCAAACATGATGGCTGAATGTGTTTGTATTATAAGATTTTTAGTAAATATTTGATTAAACTCTTTTATTGTTTTCTATGACGGGATTTGTTTTCACTATTTACACACCAAGTAANTACTATACTTTTCAAAGTACCGATAAAGCTGATCTTCTACAAAACGTCTACTTCTAGACTAGACAAAAGGTTTGGGGAGAGAGTTTTGAGGTGGTGGGGGTGGAGAAAAGGGAGAAGTTTTGCCTACGGAGTGGCATTATTGAACTGTCACTTGTCAGCCAGGCATAGATCCAGATCTCTTTATCTTATAGGATAAAATGTATGATATTGTAGCTTCACTTCATCAGTGCGATGATATAGATTCAGATTATAAATTGGAGGCATAGTAAAGCCTTTGATAGTAAGACAGATTATACCGAAAACATTGTACAGTGTAATAATTGCGTAAGTTTGTCTGTTGCTGTATACCTTGAGGAAACGTTTGGACTCGACTCATTCGAGTTTGCCGAATTTTGAAAGACCAGTTATGAGCTAAAATTCAGGTCTGAAAGATTTGTTTGGAAAGGGGAGGGTGTGGGGACTGTGATTTCAACTAACCTGTATTCGACGACTTCGTGTTTGACTGTATTATCTAAGATTTAAGGTTTTGGAAGCTTAATCTACCCCCTCCTCCCCCATTAATGATTTCAAATTCATCTGAAGATCTAGGCACTTCTCGCACTCGGAGAGTCCTGGAATGCAAAATTATTCCGTTTCCCATCCATACACGTAATGACAGAAAGTATTTTCCGTAAATCACAGCTGATTAATGTGTGAAGTTATAGAATAAAGATAAAATATTGCTGCAGTAGAGCACTCCTATGGACACATGCTTTCTTTCACTTGATTCCCATCCATCTCTTTCTGTCGATCAGTGTTTCTCTCTCTCTCTCTCTCTCTCTCTCTCTCATTCTCTCTTTCTCTCTCTCTTTCTTTCTCTCTCTCTTTCTTTCTCTCTCTCTCATGAAATCAAAGAAGGGGAATTGCTAGGCTGACCCATCTTCCCCCACTCCCCCCCCACCACCGGCAGGACCCATCACTTTTTGTAGCAGCTGACTGAAATTGCATGTAGGTGTTGACATGGTATGTGAAAATAGCACCATTCATTTTCATGCTTGAAACAGGAATTGGGATCATGAGGGGAAAAAGAAGGGTGGGTGGGAGGAAAGGGGGAATGGATTCCACAAAGTAATCATGTAATCATATAAGTCTATACATAACGGAGTAGACTAGACTTATCTCAAAAAAAATATACGGATCAAAACAACACACACACAACAAATGATACACAAATCTTAGTGTCTTCCACTCTCAACCAAAGGTAAACAAAGCAAGCCAAGCGTAGCTGTGACCCTGTGACATCACCCAGAGAGAGCGAGTGGGGAAAACAAGGGGGATGCAGTGACAGCCGGTCAAGGAATGGGCACAAGATTTGACTCGCGTAAAAGCAATTAGCACGCATGTAGTCTTATTAGGGTGGCCTGTGGCCGTGTGGGAATTGCAATAAGTAATTGAATAGGTATAGAAGAGACCTGGTTGCACAGATATTGTAGTTTTTCTTATCATCAGAGAAACAACAGACAGCTTTAAGCTTGAAAGAATTGTGATGCCCATAATGCCTTAAGGAGGCCAGTTGGCTATTGATATATAGCAGAGCATTGTCTGTATCATTTGGAGATTTATCCAAGAGAATATTTATCTGTTTTGCAGCTCCTCAGATTATAAAAGCAGATTAAAGGCATCCAGGTTGGGTTCAAAACCATGAAGGCAAAATGATGAGATGTGGGCAAATTGAAACCCTGCATTGTAAGGAGTAGGGGTAGGATAGTGGTCAAGAAAGGTGCCTACTTCACTACCCATTTGTCACTCAAAGCACAAGTTAATGTTTTAATTGTTGTTCCTTTAATATGCGAAAATGTCTTTCACAGGCATGTAGACAAGCTGATTCAGTGAACCATTGCCTGGCAAATTCTGGAGTAACATCCTTTGCTTTACTCAACAAGAGACAAAATAAGGACATTTGAACTTCAAAAATAATAGTTTCTATAACTATAAGAGAGAGGTAATAGAAGAATGACCTAATAATGACCTCTCTAATAGAAAAGGTCACGTTCGTTTGTTGAATATTAGCTGGAGTGGCCAGATTCTTTTCTTTTTGCCTCATCAAGAACTGCACCTCTAAATTTAGCCCATGTGGGATTGCCCACCAGAGTTTTCAGTCAGATGGAGAAGTCATCCCACCCCAACTGCACGCCCTGTTTCACCACTGGTCTACAGTTGCAGACAATAGTTCGCTGAGTCAGTCTGTCCACAGCTATATGTGACCTGTTTTCTTAAATCACTAATGAAGTCACGGCGCCAAGCTGAGATTTCGACAATGTAAGTAGATAGAGGTGTTCATGTTCAAGACTGAGATTTTGCAATATTTATGATTTAAATAAGTTGTGTGATTTAAGAACAGTCCAAGCTGAATAAGCGTGCCAAATTTCAGAATTGTAGCTTATCTAAAAATTCCTGTATCTGAAGAGAGAAATATCTGACCCCCTGAAAATTGCTTAAAATATTTGTGAGCCATTCTCTCAAATCGTCTAGTGGGCATATCTCACCGACATGGAGCTACAACAGTGATTTTAGTATAAAAAAAAGAGCATTTCAGTGGTATGCATCTCAGTACCTCCAATATGCAACTTGATTACTGATTCCAGAAAATGGGTCACATATCTCTGTCGACCAGTCTCATTATAACAGTGAAACGTGAAGGAGGTACGGCTGGGAGATCTACAATCACCTGTAACCATATACAGTTAAGTAATGTGTTAGCTACAATGAACACTACTAATATTTTGGGAGTTTCTTGTGGTAACCAGAGTGCATTAATTAATTCATGGCCACTGGACGCATCCTCGGGATTTACAGTAATATTATCTGTTCTAAGTATAGGTGATACATACTCTGCCAGGTACATATCTGATGCCAAAGATGTGCCAAGTGAACAAGACTGTTTCTCTCTCCTGTAGGGTAACCATGAGGACCAAGGCATGCCAGGAGATCGTGGTGACTTTTACAGAAGGCTACTGGCAGAGCAGATGTACCTCCACTTTGGCATCCAGAATGTTGACCACACTAACGTCATGAACTTTGTTGAGGGCTTAGTGCGTTTGGAGCGAGACTGCCGCCTTATCTTAGCCAAGCTTGCATGTCATCGCTCAGAGGCCCCGCCTATCAATGTAGATGGCCAGATTTTAGACATCATTGGTCGCCTTGCAGATGTCCACTAAAAGATGATTTACTCAAATGGGAATCTAATTACTTGGTTTACCATCACTGCAATATATATGATTGTACAGGCTGTGATCATTTTTTTTCTGTGAAAATAGAAATACTTGCTAGTTTTTGAAATCTGGTAAAAAAAATTGGTAGTATGGCAGGTTTTGTCATAATGGTATTTCTTGGAGAAGAAAGCTTGAGTGGGGATCTAATCTAAAGAGGGTGGAAGGACAGTTAGCTGTCAGTCATACAAGATTGTTGTTGGCACAAACCTTTACTGCACAGATAAAGCATCTCATGCAAGTAGCAATAGCATTTGTAACTTCTGATATTGTTTACAAATATTGCCTTGGGCTTTTTTTCTGTTGACAGCACAGGCAGTTGTCATTAGCTGCTGTACTTAATTACCATACCTTACTGTTGCAGACAAAGCAATTTCCTGGAAATAGGACTGATCCTCAAAATTTTGGGACAATTGTGTAGTAAATTATCTATTTATTTTAGCAAAACTGTAATCATCACTTAATAAAAAAGCTTAAATTGAATTCTTTCACATCATTTCACATAAACTATTGTGATTTGCAATGATGATATGACATGATATATTGCTAATGGAAAAATAATGAAATTTATAGTGTGCCATAATACAACAGATCATGTATTTCATATTTGTTTGGCTTTGCAACTTAATATGAATGGCAGAAATTGCAACAGATATAAAATATGTTAAGATACTACGCAAAAATATTTCCACTTCATTGTCATGTACACCAAGCTCATACACCTGCTGTGCATTCTTTCGTTTCTCAGTCTGAAAGAAGTGCATTACAAGTCAAGTACTTTGACTACTTTGAGCATGAAAATATGAAGTGGCCACTTTCATTCTTCACAATGAAGATAAGAAAGCTGCTCATTTCCTGCATTGTTTTTATTGCTCGTGTTTTATATCCGGCAAGCAGTTCTTTAAAAAAAATGTTTTGATGGGATAAGAGTATACAACGCAAAGCTGTATATCTTTAGTACAGTAAGTTCAGCTACTTTTGTTTACCAAATACTGTTTTTCTGAATCATTACAGTGGAACTTGTATAGCGACCACTGTTTGTCCCTTAGAAATGCGGTCACCTCTGACAGCTGGTTGCATTACATAGGATGATTTTTGTAGTCAGAAGACAGTGATGGCCAGTGCCCTCTAGTTTTTAAGTCAATATATTTTGGTAGCTGACTTGGGGGTGGGGCTGCAATGGTGCACTTTCTAAAGACAAATCATGTATTCAAACTAGAAAGATCATCTTTTTAATCCTATGACTGACTGCAGATCACTTGAACAACCTTTACAAGGTTGCAAATTAGAGTTATTGCAATATGTTTTATGACATTTGGGTCATAAGAAAAAGTGGTAACAGTTGTGTTCGACAAGTGGTCAATACTGTATAAGAAGGTCAAATATATAGGAAATATGTATGGTTATCCTTGATAACTGCTGAGACGGGTTGTTGCGATATGCAGATGGTTGCCACATCAGGTTTGACTGTACAGTATCCGACTTTATAGGGAAGGCACAAAACCCATCTGATAATTAGATGGAATTTTTATTATACTCACTGCCTGAGGTGATTATAATTTTTCTTAACATCACTAACACTTTTCACATAGACTGTATGTTACTCTTATAATGTCTGCTTATGAGCTCATGCAGTCACTAACATAGATCTTTAAAAACCTCAACAAAGCAAGATATAAGTTAGGAACATGTGTCAAACACTTTGTATTTTGACTGATGTTACCTGGCCCCCAACTTTGCACCAAGTTGCATGAGCCATACATTGCAGAACCTGTACTACGACTATATGTAATGAATCAGATGATGTCATCATCTCTGATGCCAACAGGTATGGAAGTTCTTTTCTTTAAAGTTTTCATTATTGTTTTCCAATAGTTTTTTTTTCATTTATTCAGTGCTGTGATATCCTTGATGCCATGTGACAATGTTATAAATCGTTTTCAGATTGGAGATAAATCTCTTGTCAAAGTCTTAATGAGACTCCTGAATAACGAAAGTGCCATTAGGTCAATCAGCTTTAGTAGTATAAGACTACACTTAGTTTTTGTTCCAGCATATTCACTGTCTTAATGGTGGCAAATATTGTTTTCAAGTTTATTCCTCCAAAAACTGAAAAATTATTATCAGGGAATACAGACATAAATTAATATGAATTTATTAGATAGAATGATTAACACTGGTATCCAGATCCTAGTCTCAACTCTTTTCAGTAGTCTTCAGCATGCTTATCTTCTTAACACTTTTTCATAGCTTTATAAATCCATTAACTGAAGAGCAAACTAGTGCCAGCAAGTTTAATGTTTTATAAACAGTGTTTCAAGACAACCTCAGTTTTCATTTTCATATAATATATATATATGTATTTAAAGAAGTATTATGATACTCTGAACTGCAATATAAATGTGGCAACATGTCACATAGAAATTCAATGCATTCAATGTGGCAACATCATTTTGGAGAGTCGTCATGACCTATATCTTAGTGGCCATGATTATTTTGGTGACTGTAGCCTGAATGGCATCTCAGTGTTGGATTTGTAAATAAATGAAACTTGGAAAAAAGTAAACCATCTGGTGTCTGTTGTTGTGGCATTGTATACAGAAATCTTCAAGACTCATCAATCTGAGATCATTTCTTCTTATCATGCACTGCTTGGGTGAGCTTCATGTACGACTGACTCCATTGCATCTCAGTCCATTTTATTGCAGAATCTACATTTTGTGAGAATATACACTCCATTTTGACATATAATGGTGCATTCCACATGACAGAAGTTTATATTAACCTTGGACCATGTACAGTCTTTTGTTGACATATAAAGACAACTTCCTCTTAAATTGTTAAGTGATTAAATTTTTTAGCAAACACATGCATTCAGGAACTGTCATCAGAAGTTTCTTGAACATCCAATGGCACCAAAATTTTGCATTTCATCTATGTTTGTGGAAAATGACATATAATATCATAGAGACAATATAATATGAAAGTTGAAGATAACAAGGATGGCTATCCTTCATTAACAATTTTTTTTTTGTGTGCACATTTCCATAGACTTGAGTAAAATGAAGTAAGGGGTATTTGTCTTGACAAATGGTGTTAATAATGACTATGATAATGATGACAACACCCTGTATTATTCTTCACAAGATTACAGCAGTACAACATCTTATGGAAAACATGATTTTGGTAATGGTGATGGCAAAATTGACAGAGCGCAATGAATTATGATGAGAGTGAAAGGGTAGAAGATGACAATAGTGAGTTTCTTTCTCATAGACTAGTCATTAATGATGACAGTGGTAATGATACAATGATGATATGTAACTGAATCAAGGGTCTACAAAGATATAAAAGCATTGGTGGATAATACTGAAATTATGATTATAATGATGAGGATGATAATGAGGAGGAGTAGGATGATTTCCATCACTACTTTTATACTTTTCAACTGTAGCCTCAGAGCACTAGTGTTTTATCTGTTTACTATTTTGAGCACATCTCTTGCTCTCACGTTTTACCCTACCCTACTTTCCTGTGGTAATTGAGCGGGATAACAGGATGGAGCCCTTCTTCATTGTAATCATAAGAGAGAGAGAGAGAGAGAATGAGAGAGAGAGAGAGAGAGAGAGTGTGTGTCAATAATTTTCCTGATGAATTTTTATGTTCGATTCGTAAATGTTTGTAATTAGGAGAGCATGACAGGAAGATTTTGGACAAAATCACGATGCCACAGCAACACTCTGAAAACAAAACTCGTCCATCCCCCTCCTCCTTCTTGCCATCCTCCTTCTTCTTTTTCCAAGCTGGCAGCTCTGAGCTCTGAGCGTATAAACCACCGCGCATAGGACTTACTCGAAGTCCTCTATTCTATAACTAACTTTCTCTCTCTCTCCATCCACCTTTTTTCCTTTATATCTTTTCCTTAACATTTTTGTTGTCTTTCAAAAAGCGCGAGGCCTTGGGCCAGTGTCAGTGTCTCAGTCGGCTAGAAGAGAATATCTTTGGCTCATATTTGTAATTAAGAGAAATTGCAATTATTCAGTGACTTCCATTCTGAAGTCGTGATTAAAACGGACGCACAAAACACAAAACATGTCATACCACATAGGTGAAAAGCCAGAGCTATTTTTCATTGAAATTAAAGGGATGTACTATTGTGATCTACACTTGTATGTTTTCTCAAAAAAAAAAAAAAATTAAAAATCCTCCATCTGCGTAAAATTTATCAAAAGGGAGGATGAAGACCAGGAAATTGTAATTTAAATTACAGTACTATCAACATCTAGAAAACTGAATTAATCAAAACGGCGGATTCTTCTCAGGGATATATACAGTAAGTACCTGCAAAATAGTACATGTATTCTTAAATCCACCATTGTACTGCCAAATATATATTAACATGACCCTAAAACCAGTGCAAATTATTTTTTTTTAAAAAAAGGATATGATGGTCCCTTATAGGCAGTTTCTTAACGTCTCTCTAAATGATCATAAAACCAGTGCAAATTTAAAACAAAAATGAACTGGATGGTACCAACACAATGTCCCTCCTTCAGGACAGCAACAACAACGTCATTCCCACCCCCCTCCCCTTCCCCGAATGCATGCTCACATATGTTTATTTTTCCTATACGAATGAACCAAAAAGAGCACCTCCGGGTTATTTCTGACTAAATTCCGGTGAACACTTTATAATGATTTGTGGACCCAAAACTTAGAATTTCATCCACTAATGATGCGTGTTAATAATTCAACAGCCGTTGCTGCATTCACTAACATGATGGCAAATTTAAATTTCTGTTTTGACATTGCTTAAAAAATATAAAAAATCCGCTGTTTTTGAAGGATCGATTATCTAAAAATTGAGTGGAATTTTGACACTTTATGGTTTTCTTGTCTTTTCTAAAGAGCCCCGGCGCCCCCCTTTCTTTTTTTTTTTGTGCAAA
>JAWQUT010000466.1:490715-543333 GCA_033807755.1 Ellobium chinense
CTCCCTGAAATTCCCGGGCATTGCTTTAAAACTGAATAGTCTTGCTGTCCCACATATATCAATGTCACCATCAAGCCCCTAGTCATTTCAACTTCTTCACCCTCTATATGTCTCTATTAAAAGAGGCAGTATTCAGGGACTCTCTGACCTAGTGCGTGGTGTAGGATTAGGAGTATGATCAGAGATAAAAAAGCACCCATTGGACAGCCCTTAGACTTTTTCATTTCCCAGGAACTCTCTCATGTGTATTTTCACTTTCCTAATCCTTCTCCTACCCATAAATTAAACACTAGGTGGGAGAGACTTTGAATATGCCTCATAGTCTCATTTTACAACCGATAAACAGCATGTGCCTTTTTTCTGACTCTTCACTCCCCTGTTGCCAGAATATTGGTTACATTTGTTTGATAACCGTTTTCACAGACTGAACTAGATTGGGAATGGACACTATGGAGGAAGGGCATTCAGTAGGATGGCAAGAGCCATGACCAGGGCAATGTTAGAAGATCCTCCAGCCCCACCCTACTAAATCTTCAAACATCAGAGATACTCATTAGAGAGAAAACATAATTTTTTCACAGCTGGTGCTAAATAGACTGCATACATTTGGAGGCTCAAGGGATCAATATTATCAACCATCACAAAATTCTCCTCTTGTTTGCTCTATTACAGTGGACACTTGTCCATGACTATGCTTGGAGCAATGCAGGTCTCTCAGTATGGCGATCTGGCTAACTGGATGATCCCAGTAAGTGAAAGATGAATTTTATGTCACACAGTTTCATGACATAACTACTGTGCTTGCAGTTCTTGTAAAGAAAGTTTAGTCAGCATTTTGGAGAAGTTTCTGAGTTGGGATAACTTTTCTAGGGCATCAAACTTGTATCTGTTGCATGCTAATCAGATCGTCTCAAAATAATTCTTACAAATACATGTGTGATAACTCTGAAAAGCCATAAAAAGGAATTCTTGTTCCTTTAAAATGGTGAATATGTGCATGTTTCTGTCTAGGACTAACAGTAGATAAAATTCTTGTTTATTTACAGGGCAAGAAGGTTAAAGGTATGGGTGGTGCAATGGACTTGGTATCTAACCCCAAGACCAAAGTTGTTGTCACAATGGAACATACATCAAAAGTATGTTGGTTATTTATTTGACCTACTGCAAGCCCAGATAAATTGAGAGAGACCTCATGCTAGTAAAAGCCTGACTGATAGTTTATACAAAGAACCTAGAATATTGTTATTGTGTACTTGTATAAATGCTGGAATTGGCCACAACAGCCTGAATAGTAAACATTGAATTAACAGAGGATGAAAAGAAATGTCTACTTGGGTAGTGAAAGTTTCTTAGAATACAGAGGAACTTCCCGACCTCAAGAAATGGTACTTGAAAGAGTCAAACACTTTCCGGATTCCTCAGCAATTCGACATTATGAGCCTCTTCCTGAATGGGAACTCAAGATCATGTAGTTTAGCTTTATTTGACAATATTGCGTCCAATTGAACTTTATGTTAAGGGGATCCACTATTCTTTGATTGCAGCTTAGGTGTATTTCTGATGTGCTCACTACCTTTTTCTAATTCAATAAATTCAGCATGCAAAATTGTGCACGAAAAGTGCAGAATTGTGTGTCTTTTCCAATTGTGGGTGGTGATATTAGAAAAACTTTATCTCAAAATACAGTATCTATTTCACCACTAGATTTCCCACATGTAAGTAAGGAACAGTTATACACATACAGTCAAAGAGTTAATCAATATGTGTGTCTCAAGAATAAGTTATATGGAACTAAGAGAAAGGTCTGTTTCTTATGGAGATATAATGAGAATTAAAGTTGGGAAAACAGATTGCCCCTTTAGGTATGTGCATTAATATGTCATAGTTACATGTGTGAAAACTGGTGGTGAAGTAACAACAGTATTTTGAGACCATTACCCACAAAAGACAAAAAATACACTTAAATGCATAGTTTTGCATGCAAATTGTTTGAATTAAATGAAAGCAGTGTGCACCTCAGTAACGTTTTATAATCAACAGTGGAAAGATAGTGGATCCCTTAAAGTGCCCATGTCACAAAAATTTTAACTACATATCAATTTTTAATGCATTCATCAGAGAGACTTTTGGATTGGAGAGGTAATTAACTTGACAAGACTATGGTACACATAATGTTAAAGCATATTATTTTATCACGGTTTAAATTTTTATGTTTAGAAAGGAGAACCAAAGATACTGAAGGAGTGCACATTTCCACTGACAGGCAGCAAGGTGGTTGACATGATTATCACCAACATGGTAAGCAATATGTGTATAATGGACCATTTTAAGTTTTGATTTTCAACATTTTTTTACTGAAAGATGTATGACTATAAACAAATTAATTTTATTTGAAAGTTACAGAGTCTAGATTTAATCTTTGAATTTCATTATATTTACCATATATCTAATAATGGATAATTCTCATTTGTTACTTAGGAAGTTGCAGACATTCTTAAAATTCTCACAAAAAAGGGTTAAGGCGGCAAGTACTTTATATCTTTTTTCTCACTTCTTGTAAATTTAAAAATTTGAATTTTGATGATTCTATTCTGGATCTTATGATGAGTACTTGACTGTCCTGAAGGAAGAAAATTAACATCTATGGCTATAGGTCCAGCATTTTCTGTGTTTCATTTTTGACCTTTTTTATGCATGCTATTTGAGTGGGTGATGTGAACCATGCATATGTTTATTTCACAGGGTGTATTTGATGTTAACCCAAAGAGGGGACTGACACTGATGGAGATCGCAGATGATGTCACAATGGAGGATGTACAAGCTGCAACAGGCTGCCCTTTTAAGGTTAGAATGAAGGAGGACCAGACATTGACTTCATTGAGACAGTTTCACTCTTAGTTTAAAGTACCCTTTTCCAACAGAATGTACTTTTGTTGTATATATAAGACTTTCTCAACTTTTGTAATTCTCTGGAGAATTTTTTCTCATGTCAGCTTTATAATCACAGTTTGTTTTTTTCCTAGATTGACAGTTCCTCCATTAAACTGGGATATATTTCATTTAGGTCTTGATACACCCAAATTTTGACCATGCTCAGCAAGTGATCTTTATGAAAAGCTTAAAAAATAAAAAAACTTTCCATGTGACTACACTGGGCCAGGTGATGCCCACTTCTTATTTACTTCACAACTCTATTTTCCAATCACAGTGCTTATCAGTACCAATAAGCATTACTCAGTCATTCATACTTTCGAGCCTCACTCTCAGGGCGTGTCAAACATGGGATTGTTTGTCATGGCTGACTGATTCAGGAAGGTGAATTGGAAAGTCATACACCCAGGATCAGGGTTAAAATCATATTCCATATTTGGGCTTGTCTGTTTTGTTATTAAATTATTTTTCGGTTTTGAAATGAATGATTACCTAACCACAGTGCCTGAGGTAAAGGTTATCGAAGTTTTTTGGAAACAAATCAGTCCTAAGCGATGGCTAAATAGAAAAAAAATCGTAAGAGAATAATTTCATGTTTTTCTCTCAAACTGAGCATCAGTGTGAAAAATGTATGTGGTGCATCTGAAATGTTTCTGTGTGTCTGTGGATTTTGTTACTGGATATCTGACCTCATTTTGATAGATAATGCCACTTCCCTTATAGATAAAAGTGCATTCCATGCTGTGCAATGCCCAGTACATCTTCAGTACATTTTTGCATGCAAGATAGTGCACCAAAATGCTAAAAAGTGCATATTTTGCTAATTGGGTGGAGATCCTTTGAAATTTAATCTCAAAATACAGTTTTGTTATGTGACCACCAGATTTCGCTCATGTGTCTAAGACTCATTAATGCATAACATTACAAAAACATTTCATTGTTTTAAGTTCATTCTTAATTTTGGGTAACTATCCATGAAACTAATTCTTAAGACACAAAAATTGAAGTCTTATCTCTAATTTAATATGCAGATGTGCATCTTGGAAACAGGTGTGAAATCTAATGTCTTTTGAAATCCAGTTTTTCTAAGATCACTACCCACAACAGCACAAAAGGCACTGTTCAGCAGTTTGGTAAACAATTTTGCTTGCAAAATGCACTGAATCAGAAAGGCGCTATAATATACAAGGGGCTTTGCATGCTTCCTTTGAGAATTTAGACTCTTCATCGAGTTTTTGCTTTTGCATTTGTTGCAGGTATCTCAAGATCTCAAGCCAATGAAGAGTGTGTGAATAACATCTTGTCAGCAACAGAACAACATCTGCACACTTCTGCCATGTTTTATCTCACCACACAATTTTGCTGCTGATGTATATCCAGCCATTCTGACTTCTCTACCTTGAATTTATTTGCCATGATCTTTTTATTATACAAATATTTATTTAAGCTTCAGATCTAATGTTTCATAGTATGGTAAGTCTTGTGAGCTGTTGTTTGAGTGGGCACGAGACAAAAAAAAAAAGCCTCATTTTTATTGTACTTTATATACACGTATGCACAAATAATTGTCACTTTCCTGACAACTTTAATTTTAGCTATTAGTAATGGTCCACAACCTTATATGCGCATGAGATCAGTTCTTTAAAAGAAGTAGGGATTCTTCTCGAGATCTCATCTGTACCATGTGCAGTTATCAAAATAAAATAATAGGGAGTGGCTGTGTGACTGTGATGTGTTATGGTACTGTGAGCTATATAATGCTGCTCATACCTATTAATTGCTCAGGTGATACAGGTGTATGTATGAGGAGGGTACGGGTAGATGCAGATTTGAAAGGAATGCAATTGTTGTTGCTAGTGCAGTCGACCAAGGATAACTCAGATTTGTCAGGACTACCTCATCTAGTTGGTTTGCTGACTTTCTAGGAATATATCGAACGCTGGAACAGAGGAAGAGAGTTTGGCCTAAAAGGGAACATGATTTCAACTGAGAACATGATTTTGACTTACGCGTGATAAAGGCATGTATTTTTGACCGTGCTTGAATTTCATATATATAAGTGATGAACTTTCCAAATGATGACAGTTTCCAGCCTAAGACAAACTATGCCAATCAACAAGAGGAAATTCCCTCTAGACTGAGTGCCTGGTTACACTGGAACTTGCGAAACTGCCGGGATAAAATTCTACAAATACAGTGGAACTTCGATATTAACAACTCATTTAATAAATATGCCTTTTTATTAAGTATGAATTTCACATGCAAGAATTCATTATCATTCTATCATTTCATTATTCAGGTGGACCTTGACATGTACCTCAGTGATAAGTCCACTTTCTTTCGTGCATCAAGGCTAACGTTTGTCAAGGTTCTGTTGTAGAATATTCACTCAGATCTAATGATATGGAATCTAAGGAAGAGATAAGTAAACATTCTACTCTAAATTTTAGGGTGTGTTTTATTGAATTAGCCGTTTGAGGAAGATTTAGCAGGAAATGTCACCTTCTTCAGCTCCAATGCATCACAATGGGATGCTTTAATGTCAGTTGGTATAATAAGTTTAGTTATTGCACAAATTGTGACTCTGAGTGGTATCAGTACATTAGGCAAATCATCTGTTGAATGTTGATATAATAGTATGTTTTATGTGATCTCAATGTGTTCACCCAACACAATTAATAGAAAAGATATTATATCTGGAAATATTATTAACTCTGTTAATTCTTGTGATATTAAGCTGCCTTTGTTTATGGATATTGAGAACTGTTTTCTGGCAGACAATATTATGTCCCAGTATGTGGCACACACAAAACTAGTGTTTCTGTTGAAGGACTGCTGGGATGAAAACATTTATAGGCAGTATGGAATTCAATAAGAAGAGAAAGATGTCACCATAAAATAGTAATAAGGGTATAATTTGTATTCTTTAGTGGCCTTAAGGTGTGATGTTTTTAATTAAAATAATTCCAGTGGTGTAAAGGATCGTCATATCATATCACTCAAGAGGACATAATGCTCTTAAACTTTGATCTTGTGTTTTGTCCACTGTAATCTCAATTTCCCCATACAACATATATTGAATCTCTTCGGCTGCATAGGAGAAACTTTTTTTTTTTCTCTCTTCACACTAAAGCAGTCATGTTGTGTCATACATTCAATTTGATAATTTGATGTGTTCATCGTGTTGTAAAACCCTTTTATCTGTCTCTTCTAAATCATACGCTCAGTGTGACAAGCAGTTTGAGGCTGTTGCATGTTGTCTGTCTGACCTAAGAATAAGACCAGCGTCAAAAGAAATGCAGAGATTTGATGAATTTTGCTCTGAAAGGGCAGTAATACTGGGTTTGAATCTCTAACAAACTTAGTGATAACTTAAATCACAGTAATTGATTCTCAGATGTACAAAGCCACACAGCAGAATATGACCAGAGGACATATTACCCCAATGTGTGATTCATGAGTTACCGTTATTTGCATTTGAAGAAAATGACTCATAGTTGTGATATCTGTAGGTCTTTAATATTTCAGATTTCTGCAACAATATCTGCTTTCCAGACAGGTGTGCACGATTGGAGGTCATGAATGTCAGCATTTGGCATGATACAGTTTGTGGAGCTGCATCTCTGCATCTTGATAATGGTCAGCTTTGTAGCAAAACTTTACTTTGCTTAAAGTCCTGAAAGTTTGCCATTGAGGGTGTTGAGGAACAGTTTTTGACAAGCACTAAGTTTCCAAATAAACCGGATTTCATGACTCAATAATCTTAGGTGCTTACATTGCTGTGCCATCATCATTACACTGGAGATTACTTTAATTTCCAGAAAAAAGTTGTCCATGAGATGGTCATGTATACAAAGTATTTTATTTTATTTACATTTACCTGCTTCTTTACTGACTGTTTGTATGTGAATGTATATGTTACTCTTCATACAATGATTCCTTAAAAAGTTAAGTTCAGTTAGACATTGTAACACAATGGAAAGTTCAGTAAGACATTGTAACACAATGGGGTAAATAAAACGTCATATTTTAATCTTTTATTTTCATTATAATGACATTTTATTTATGGGACTATCAATATATTGCCTTCTTGAATTGATTTCTTTCTGTTTTATTTTTAGGTATTGTGGTTTCACTCATATCTGCCGTCTTGTTACTCTCACTTCTGAGATTCTGTTAATTCAGATCGAAATGGATTGCCTGCTTTCCTCTGAATGAACATGTGCACTCTTTTCTTGTTAACCCTTGTGATGCCATGGTAGAATTACTTCTACTCGCTACGCTTGAGTGCGGCAATAGAATCAATTCACATCTCCTTGCCGTGTGCTGGGTGCGACGATCAAATTTTGCAGCCCGGTATCAACTGATTGTCCAGTAGACAACACGTGGAACAGTAATTATCTGTAACAGTGATCAGGCAGCCAGTGGGAGGCTGGACCTCTGGCACCTCACACTATAAGAGTTAACAATCTAAAGTGCCATGGTAATATTTTCTGGTCCTCTTCCAGACTACTGACAATGATGGCGTTGTTATTGTNTATATGTTAATCACTACATGTAATTCCAGAAAAATGAAATTAAACTGCACAGAAATAAGTAGTTTTAATTTTCTTTACCATATGTCTTTCTGTGATCTGATGTTGCTCACATATTATAGCCCTCATTATCTGTGTGTGGGTAGAAGACTTCTGCCTCCAATGTGCATTAAAGATAAGAATATTCAGGAAGTTCCAGTAAGCATTCACAGTGGCTTCAAATGCACCAGCACCTTGCTGACAACAGCATAATTTGAATTCTTTCTTGTTTTTTGACTCAACCACATTGAAAAGGTGGTAATGCTGACTTGCTTTAGTAAGCCTTCCCTCTCCATCTCCCATATTTTAGGTTTGCTAAAAATATCTGCTTCAGAGAGTTTTGTTTAGAATGGCCAAATCTTTTTGCCATGGTATTCCAGTAATAGCCAAAGTCCAAAGCACTAAATGTCAGTAAAGATCTTGCTTTTGCTTGAAGAATTGGTTTCAAAGAGATCTTGGCTAGAATACCAAATTTATTCACCTGATGAACTAGTTATAACTGAGGCCAGCAGTACTACATAGTGAGGAAATATCTTGCTATTTTTGCTAAAAATATTGGCTTTAAAGAAATCTCAGCTAAAGCACCAAATCTTTTTGCCTGGATGATTTAGTCATAGTCAAGGTTCATAGAGCTATATTTTAGGAAAGTTCTCATGTGGCTGGGTTTGGTTAAAACATTCCTCACAACTTCGATAAGATCTAGGAATTATCTGTTTGAAATGGCACTTATGTTGAGTGAAACATAGTCAAGGCTGTAATGCACTCTAATGGTGAGATGTTTAAGGAATAAATATTTGAGTTAGCTATGTGAACTGTTTTGACTCAGCTGACTAGAGGAAATGGATGATTTTGAATTTGACACCTTGAAAAAGGAACCACATATCAGTAAAATGTTTTTGTTAAAGCATTATGCTGAAATTGCATGCCTACGTTTTACCATTTAATGAGAGACACAAGCAGTCAGCACCTGACATTGTTCTTCAGATTTTTAAGATTAGAAACCACCCTGCTGCTAGTGATTTTGATCCCAGTGAGTGTCATTACATGTTTATGTTTTTTTCAATACAATCAAGGTATCATTAATAGGTCATGCCCCAAGCAAAGATTGACGTGAATACATTGCACATGTGTGGCACATCAGATTCAGAGGCAATACTGAAATCTCGATTTCTGACAACTCTTGTGATGGAATGGGGGAGGGGTAGAAGAGGAGGTGAGGGGGACAACAGAGTTAAGACCATTGTTTGGGAATTTCCGGAGTGGTGTCCCTTGCTGTGGTGAACTTTGAGAGGAAGAAGGGAGTTGGCGTGTTCTTTCTGTCAATATCGTTTTAAAGATTAGTGAACTGTTGAATGAAGAGACCCAGCTCTTTTTTTCGCTACCGTAAGAACTGCACTTTGTTTGGTCTGTGTAAGATAGCTTTCCAGAGTTTATGGGCATGTGAAGAAGTCACCCCACCTTGTCTGAACCATTCTCCCTTTCCACTGGTGCACACTTAGCTACTGGAGAAAATTTTCAACTGCAGGTAAAAGATGTAAAATCGTTGGTATTAATTGTCAGTGTGTGGCAAAATACTGAAAGAATTACCACACATACTGCACTGAAGATATTTAAAAAGTCTCTACACCCAAAACCTGCATCAGAATCAAAAAATTTATTCTGAACTACTGTGGACTTCATGTTTTTCAGGCATTATTCATCCTCTTCTCATTGTTGTTGTTATTGTCACTGGTTTTGTTGTTTGATCTTCTGCACTGTTGTGTATGTCTAAATGGTCCTATTGCCAATTGTCATGCCCACTTTTTTGCAAACTAAAGTGTCAGCTTTCTTCTGTAAAAGAGAATAAATGATATCATGTTTGTGTTGAAGCTAATGTGACAGCTGCTCAGTGTATTTCATTCTCATGTTATTTGTGCTCATGATTATGACTTATGACATCGTAAATGTAAATAAATAAAGATCATATATATGAACAGTGTTGATAAAGTGTATGTTTTGGTAATTTTCAGCATTTCTATAAGTAAGAAGGAACTATACACAGTGAGTGAAGAGCAGAGGGAGGAGTATGTAATGGTGTGAAGGAGGCAGGTGGGAGAGTTTTCTCCCTTAGCTAAATAAGTTTTGGTTCACAAGCCTTGCAATCAGAAATTAGGTTTGAAAATAATACAGGGTCTTTTTTTTCACCATTTGACTTGTAATTCTCTCTTGTATTGCACAATATGTGTGTTCGCCACTGCAAAATATTTTGAATTGTGGTTGCTAATTTTAGATAAATAACAAACCCTTTTGCTTTCTTTATAATTGTATATTAGTGTTGAAGTCTGTCATGCATGATTATGCTCTATATCCTGATGTCTGCTGTTTTGAAATGTTTTTGATGATTTCTGTGAAAGCTATTTGAACAAATGGAAGTTCAGGTATTTTTTCTATTTCATGACATTGTGCACACTACACTACTGATATTTTTTTCCATTCATACCCTCCTTCATGCATAACGTGCTACCAGGGGCAGATTAAGAAAATACAGGTGGGAGGAATTCCCCACAATTTTAACCTAGTCCTATAGGATTGTCACCAGTGATTTTCAATTTCAGTTATTTCCAGGCACATCAACACTCTGTTATGAAACTTGTCAGAAACTGAAAATGAAAAGATGACTAACATAAAATATTGAATATTTGAACTAGATGAACTTGACAGATTTTTTGAAAATCAAAGAGAAGATTGGAAATGACTTTTGATATACACTATGAACATGTTTTAAGGAAAATATAAAAATCTATGTTTATATTTTGTTAAATATTCTTCATTCATCATGTCATTTTTTTCACTTTTCGAGTAAATCTCAGTTTGACAAGCATTTGATGGTAACATTACAAAGATTCATCTCCCTGCTCCCTTGGTCCCCCTGTCCTCCCATGATCATTACCAAATGTTACCATAAAGGACAACGCTCCCTGAGTATTGCATAAATTAAACATGCAATTCTATATATCATAATATACAAGAATTTCCATTACTGCCATCCCTTTCATTACATGTATTATATATGTCGGAAATACATAGCACTACAGGATGAAAAGTTTCTTATACACCAACTGACAAGTGAAGGGTGAAATTTATACATGTAAATGATATTTATTGCACCAGTTATGACAGAACTTAATGGCAGTGGGTCACGAGCACTCCCTGACTCTCTTCCCAATAGATACGAGTATGTCACTTTAGGCTACTGTTCTCATAGGTCTCTGTCTTTTGAATCCATCTTCCTTTTTAACCACTATGACTTTCAAGACTCAAGAATGAAATATAGGAATATCTCAAGATCTCGAATTTAGACTGGCATAAAAATTTGAGATGGTGAGTTTAATTTAAAATGATGATACCAATGTGAGCAAGGTACTGAAGCTTTGCAAGTTATTGCAATGACAGTGAGAGATACTGAGGTTCTACCATATAATGATATATATTGACAAATTGCAGACTTGAAGAAAGGTCAGTCTGAAGAAAATGACTTAGGAAAAAAAAGGGTTTTTTTGGGGGGGGGATGGGGAGGGGGCAAAGGCTTAAACAGTGAGTAAATTAAAAGATACACCAAAAAGAGAATACGTTGACAGATGTTCTGTATCACAGGCGACCACCTTTCAGTTGCATGTTTTCCCATTCTCTGGAGCAAAGTCGACAAAAAGTGAAGGCAAAATATAGGAACTGTTGGGGAAAAAATGTCAGGTGTTAAAAATTTAAAAAGAACAAAACAAAACAACGCACAGACACTAACCACATAGGAATAAAAATGTGAAACTGCAAAGACCTGAACACTGTATAGTCTAGTCCATAATATTATATATATATATCTGAACAAGGTAGATAAAATGATAGCCCACTGATCTTGTCTGGCTCGACACAGTATCTCTAGGTACACTCCCCACCCTTTCTCTCCCTCCTCCCCCTCTCTCATATATGTCCACATTGTTTTCCAACATTCTTTCTATTTATATCTGCCCCTTCCCATCCCTCCCCCCTCCTCTCTGTAGCGGCGTTCACGTATCAAATCAAAGTCCACCCGTGGGTAGGCAAGATAAACACTCGTCAGGTCAAAGGTTTCACAAGGGACATTATTTTATAAAGACTGGTATCGGCCTTTTATGTTAGAGTACAGTACCTTGGTGCACACACCTCCACTCTAGCACAATGGCGGCCTGTGTCTTAGTTTCGACCTTCTCTAAAGCTGGAAAGCGGATATGCAGGAACCCAAGCTTCTATTTGCCTTTATTTAAGGTAAGTTTTGGTAGTATAGTTTATAATTACCGATTAAAAATGCTTTGCTGCATTAGGCATCAACTGTTATTATGCAAAACGAAGAACAAATTCATGTCATCGTGACACTGTCTGCCCCTGCCTGGCAATTCACCAGGCATATAATAGACTATGAGGTGCCGAACCCGTTTTTCTTTATCAGTTGTTATAGCCCAACTCCGCATACGTATAAGACTAGATCTAAAGTGCCGAGTCTAAAGGGTACAGATTGATCGATGGACTATGGACCATAAGCCCATGCCCATGTTTGCACTAGATGCAGAACTAGAACACCTAAGTCCCCCCCCCCCNTTTTTTTTTTCACACTAGTCTAACAATAAACAATTATTTGATTGCATCAATTTTTTTTTTAAAGTAAGATGTGGTTTGAATGTAATAAAAGAAGGGTAACCACAAAGATTATAAATTTGATAGTCTAATAATGCAAAATGAGGGGGAAAAAGGTAAAGAAAATAATAATAAAGTCTTGTAGAGGAGATCTCCTAAAAAGCCATTTATCAGTGTTTTATCTCAGTGAGATCCAACCTAGTCTATCTGTTTCAAGTAAATATGATTTTGGAAATATAACCAGATTTAAAGATATAATACTTTATCTGTTTTAAAAAGTTCAGCCACAACAATATTCAGTTACTGAGCACACACACAAAAAGTGGACAAAGTGAGGGATTAGTGCTAGTACTGCTAGCAAGTAGCAGTTTTTGCAAGGATGCTTGCAATGGCACCGATGTTTTAGAAGTGTAGTTTACATTATAAAATTGCATATATTTATAACAACACTCTCTGTCTTGTCTCTGCCCTTGTCACTCTCCACTGTTAGTGTTGCCAATCATAGCTGGAATGCATTAACAGTGCCTCCCACCCCCCTCCCTTTCCTCTCTCCTCCTCCCCTCCTTTTTATTTTTGATTAATTGTACAAACAAGTTTATCTCGGATACTTGAAGCGCCTAGACTTTCTCAGTTTTATCCTCACTGACATGTTTTTGGGTTGCTTCACTTTAGTGACATCAGAACTTTTGTTCCTTTTTTGTTCATTCAAAGCCTCTCCCTGACCCTGCTGAAAACTGACAGTAGCCCTGTAGCAAGCAGTATGTGCAAGTGCTGCTCTTCAGTAACCTTGTCTATCAGTGCACCACGTAGCTGCCTTTGTTTTGTTCTGTGTATATTGAGATGCACTGAAGCATTTGACATCTTTTCAAAAGAGAATATATATATATTTAGAGCTCTCTTCTTGTTATTTGGATGTTGTTGAAAATATGAACAGCCTGCCTGTGAATCACAAACATACTTTCATGTTCATCATTTTTATGGGAATGCAAGAATACAGTAATATTCATTATCATAAATATATGCATAGTTCATGAGGAAGTTTGACACTACGGAGAATTTCACAATACAGTGCTTTGATTAAGAACATGAACAGCTTATGACAGACTGTTTAGAATTGCAGAAGATACTGCTTTAGAGAATTACTGTCACATGCTGAAGCTAGTGTTGAATGCTCCAGACTGTCTGAATTTCTGTGGGTTTCCTTCAGAAGAGTCTGCAAAGTACAGTTCAATCTAAATTGGTGACTGCTTTTGTGCATAGCAACCATCTGCTGAGACAGTCGGGTTTCAGAGACACTCATTCATATTTCCTCCTATTTAATCTCCATACTTCAACCATCTGTATACTATAAAACCACGTGTCTCATGTTCTAAATATCATAAAGCAATAATCATAACATGAAACTTCGTAAGCATTATTCAAGGATTTTATAGCCAAGCCGTCTAATGTTAGTTTGATTACATGATCCTCCTCTCAATTTGCCATTTATATGGCAAACCTGTGGCCAAGATACTTTTACCTGAAAACCAGAGCAGAAAAGTTTGCATGCATCTTTATCCAGCATATCAATGTATCAAAGGAGACCACCTGTCTGAGCTTGTAAGGAATGAATGGTGACAGCCAAAAACAGATTTGACTTTTATGTAAATTTGCTCAGAAGAGTCAGAAAGCAATCTGCTGACTTAGACAGTCACAGGAGTGTCACTGGTGGAGAAAGCATGCATGAAATGCTTTTTCTAATACTAACAGTATGGCTAGTCAGGAATAGAATCCATGACCTTCAGATAAAGTCCAGTGTCATAACCATTCAGCCATGCTACTCTTCTGTCGGATCATGTGGATGTTTTTTTTATATGATTTAAGACAAAGTTTCAGTGAATTTTTTTAAAATCATCCTCGCACAACTTCATTACTTTTAACATTTGCCAGGTTCAAGAAGCAAATTTTTCATCAACAAAAAAGCGAGATGTGCAGTTTTTCAACTCTGCAAAAGAGGCTGTACAAGACATCTCAGATGGATCCAAACTTTTAGTAGGAGGTATGTAGTAGTCAGGGATAGGACTGGCTCAGGTTAACCTTTTCACATTGCACTGGCCATGGCTCATGCCTTCCCTACTGAATGCTTCTACACGAGTGTCTGCTCGCAGTATTTTTCAGTACCTGGAAGATTCCATGTAAAAGTAACTACAGTATGTAAATGTAACAAATGTAACTCATCTCTGGTGGAAATGGTGCAAAGGAACTAGCAACAAGTCACATGCTGTATATCATTTGTAAAGGGATATGCCCTGCAAGGGCATGACGTGATGCAAAGAAGTTAAGCCAATTTCAGGCTTTTGAACAAGCATTATTATTGACTCTGTCATTAACAGAAGCTCTGTATCCGAGAACTCACAGACACTTCCAGGTTTTATTTCCGTGACCTGGTTGAATCCCTGAATAGTGTTAAGGAAAGTGATTCAGTGATCTGTACACAAGTATTATACAACAGCCTCCACTTGTGGTTGTCACAACAGCTAGGTCACACTTAACTGAACATGCTCCAGCTTGCTGTGTTTAATTGTATGTGAGGCAAGCTTATCAGCATTCTGATCACATTTTGCCAGTGTTAAGTTGATAAATAAAAAGCAGGTTCATCTGCATCATGAATGATTGTTATCTCTTCTCTAGCAAGTAGGGATACTGTAAACAGTGGATATAATTAACTCTTTAGCCGCACTAAATGTCTTTCCAGTGTTCTGTCAGAATATTTAGACATCCTATAATGAATCTTTACAGCTCATGTATGAGCACTTGTCAGTGGGTTACTTTGGGGAAGGGGGTATAAAATCAGAGACTTTCATGGTATACAGTGGAAGGCAATCAAATCGAAACCTGTTATTATATAAAATAATTCTGTCCAAAAGATTTCCCTACACCCAGGAGTTTCAGACATCTGATGGCATACTAGGATTTAGATTCAGCTGAACATGTACTAATGGACTCTGTGTGCTTTTAAACAGTGCCTTTCAAATGCAAGCGAGAGCCATCATTATTAATTGTACAGTGCTTCTCTGCAAAGAAATTTCTGAAATCAGAGAATGTTATATTTCAGTCAAAGAAAGGTATTTGATATCAATTATCAGTCAAAAAATGTGCTTGGAAATGGTTTATTTCTTGTTTGCCTTTTTTCGGTCATCTTACTGCTTGAATCTTCTGTTCTGTATTATTACATATTTTAGCCATGTATACAAATATCTCTCTGAAAGTAACAATCTTTGCCTGTTGTAACTTGCTACCAAAGTGAATATGTTTCAATTAAACTTTGTAATCTACACGAAAGAGCAGGAAGTTCCAGAGAATTTAAAATGAAATGAGTGACCTCTCTGCTTTCTATAATGAAGATGATGTACTATAAAGTGTAATCTTGTCATCTGGCTAGGATTTGGACTTTGTGGAATACCAGAAAATCTCATCAATGCCTTGCTGGAGAAAAAAACCAACGGTCTGACTATAGTCAGCAACAATGCTGGTGTGGATGACTTTGGCCTTGGACTTCTTCTCAAGCAAAGACAGGTGAGGAGATAATGAAGTCAGTTACTGAGTTAGAGCAAGGGTTTCCAAATGGACCATTTTGTCTGGTGATGGACACACATAGGAAGTTCCCACATTAAAGGCGTTTTGTAACCTTGTGCCACTGAAAGGTCCTTATTTTCAATTAGTGTCTAACCAGTCTCAACCACATGAGACAGTTCTAATGGCCATAACCTTTTCTTGCCCTTCCTTTTTTCTCACCTTCACATCACAAGCTATAAGCCCTGCCCCAACTAATCCATGCATGTTATCACTTCAAAAGGTGATTAGTAGAAGTTAAAAATGTCCCATTGTTTCACCAAGAGCTGTCGTCATCAAAATGATGACGGTTAAGTTGGTTTCCTAACAGGCCGAGTTCAGCTTTGATGAAGAGCATGATCTGTCCATCTTAATGATTCTTTGTTCATCTTCTTTAGTTTGCAGATAGCGTCTTGATATTTTACAACTTGTGATCCTCAGATGGTTATTGAAAGCTCCATTTTCAGTTTGGCATGTAGGTTAAAACTGCAGCCTGTCAGCTGTCAAATACTATTTTAAGTGGGAACACTTCCTAGGCTTGAACAGTAGAAACTGGCTGTAAAAGTAAGATGCAGTATAACATGTTAAGTCAGAAGATTGTGTTCAGACTTAGTTAATTTGGCCTGAATGTCCAGATTGGTTTTGCTACTTGGCTACACTAGCCACCACTGTAAATTTAAATATGGTTTTCAGTTCTAGGCAGTAGGGCTTGCAAATGTAAGAAATTTGTGGCACAAAGTGTGGAAAGTGAAAAGAATGTAGATCATTCTTACATTTACAAGTGTGAGGGTGAATGACACTGATGCAGAAAAGGGAAATGCCATCTTGATGTGTTGAAAATATGATATAGCCAACATAGTCACATATTGTATTGTTACTGATGCAAGTTTCACAGTGTTAAGCACAATTTTTCATTTTACAGAAAGTCATATCAGTTACAAGGAATATAATTAATGCTATGTAATATTTCAAAGAAGGAGGAGTTGAATTTGTCCATTTAAACACAACATTATCATGTGGTTGAATGTAGGTCAGGGTGCTCTTTTATCAGGTGCTTTGTTACAGCCTTCCTAGCATGAATTGAATAAGATATTTAACTGATGAAGAAGTGCATTATACTGATAGTGCAATGCAGTAAGATTGAAGAGTCCAATCATTGCAGATGTATCAGATATAGAAGTTGAATGACACTTAGGGCAGACAGGGTACGAGATTGGCTTATCTAGCCATTGATATGAAATACTCAGGTCATGTCAAGTGTCTCTTCCTCATGAGGTAGAGTATTCCCTGCTGACAGCAATCTTCTTCACTGAAAATGTTAATTACACCTTTTGAATCACTAGTCAGGAAGGCAAATTTTTGAATTTGTACAGAAAACTTCCTTTTTATCTTCAAAATAGAAAGTATTGAGTATGAGTAAAACAGTGCAGCAGTTTTTCTTCCTTTTCTTTCTCTTTTTGAATGGACATGAACTTTTTTTTTGTGGTTGTGTTTTGTTTTTCCTGTCTGTCACTTTTCTTTTCCCTTTATTCAACAGATAAAGCGTATGATTTCATCATATGTAGGTGAGAATGCAGAATTTGAAAGGCAGTTTCTCAGTGGGGAACTGGAAGTAGAGCTTACACCACAGGTATGGAGGAATATGTTTGCCCAGTCACTGGTCCTTTCAAAAGGGTTTTCAAAGAGTGTCATCTCTTGTAAATAATAACAAGATTTGCATGGGAGAGGAAGTCTTATCTGGGAGAGTCAAGACACTTTCTGAAATGAATTTAATATAAAGTGGAGCCCAAATTATCTCGGCACTATGCTCCTCAGGTGTACTGAAGAACAGATCCAGAGCACCTAATGTAGGAGACAAAACAGTTGAGACTTTTGAATAAGAGTACACTGAGGAAGGGACTGTACGAAGCCATGGTTGTATTCTGGGAATTCCACTGTATCATATCACGAAATGGATTTGGATAATGTGAAAAGTCAGTTTCTTGTTTGCTGTTTTTGGTAATATATTCATTTATACATAATCTGGTTTCGTGTCATATCCTTGATTGTGGATGTTCATGGTGTTGAATTGCTAAACAGCTGTTAAATATAGCATTGTTAGAGTTACATCTGTGTTTACTAATTGAATACTGTCACTGTGTTTGAAGGTATCAGCATGTACAAAAACAATGGACCCAATTTTTCTTGTATTTTAAATTGCCAGGGTACCTTGGCAGAGAGGATCCGTGCAGGAGGTGCAGGTATCCCAGCATTCTTTACCCCTACTGGGTTTGGGACATTGATTCACCAAGGGGGATCCCCAATCAAATATGCCACAGATGGCAAGATTGCTGTGGCCAGTCAGGAGAGAGAGGTAGGTCATTATCTTTTGCTTTTTCAAGGGTTTTCCAAAATTTAACCCTAATTTGATCTGGCTAGGTCCTATTCCTATTTGTACCCCCTAAGGCCTCTGAGACCCAGACTTCTCAAATAGAGAAAAACTTGACATCCCGATATAATCCTCGTGAGGCCTGTAAGACCCAGACTTCTCTTTTCTTCCTATATTTTTCCTTTGCCCTTTTTACTTGCTGTATGTATTGATTACCCACTATATTTTAATCGATACTTGCTCGTAGAGTTATTCTTCAACTTATTTTGGCACTGAGACTTATAATCACATGAAGTGTTTAGTCATGAAAATGTGTTTTCTGGACAGCGCATTGCAGTTTTCATTTAAAAAAGACAAATCATATGGTCAAACTAAAAAGAAAATCTTTTTCGCTCTGTGGTTGATCCCTAAATATTCAGCCACCCAGATGATGGTTACATTTTATAGTGTTTTGTTCCTGAGCTTTTTACTGTTTGGGACGTGAAAAATGATGTCGTGGTCGTGTTAGAAGGGGGAGATTAATAAAGGGATACAGATGGTCATCCATTAAACCTGATCACTACGGCAGGAGGTGGAGATATATAGTGGGCGCCATGCCAGGTCTGAGTGGATGACATATTGGTCAGAGTTGCTGTGGTTGTTTGTATCCATTGTTGTGAACAAAATATTCTGACACATTACATCAATGGCTTTCTACAAAACTCTAGCAATTCACATAATGCAAAGAGACATTTATGGAACTGTTGGAACAATGCATTGGCATAGACATCAGGTTTTGGCAAAGCCAAATACACTGTAGTTAAATGAAGTGGTTCGTCCATGTATACTGTAGAAGTAGTTTTTATGAGCATTATGTGTTGACCTAGACATATGAAAATTACTTCCTGATAACAGAGTTTGATCCAAATTTTTTCAAAAAGGCTTCCTTTAAGAGATTAAAAAAAAATGCTTATCCGGTTATTTCTAGTTAGAACCTCTTATTGTTTGAACTTTATGGATTATGCTGAAGTAATTTTTTTTTTAAATCAGTACGAGGCACTGTTGCCAGGTTGGCAATTTAAGTGTCAAAATCCATCACTGCAATTGCCGTAGACTTCTGCACATGAGAAAACTATCACATGGGGCTTGCAAAATATTAATGCTCGCTTGAAAGAAAAAAACAACACTTGTACTGTACCACTTTCTTGGCATGTATGGGATTTGTGGATATGCTAAATTCCCAGATAAAGTAGAACCTTAGAATCTCAAGTTTAGGTAACTGGCTCAGTTTGTGAGAATACATGAGGCTGATTTAATCTATAGAAACTTAGAGCAAGGGATTAGAGCTTTGGGACTTGAAGGTTCACATTGTTGGATTCTTCTGTACCCAGTGAAATTCACTAAGGTGCCTCACAGTAACTGGAAGAATATTGAAGGATCCAATGCTGTAAACAGCAGAAACATGTGCCACTTTTCAATGTCATTATAAGCTATCTATTTTCCGGTATTGGTAGCACACAATTTTTGATTTGGTAAACATTGAGACATACACTTCAGGATTTACAAGTCTATGTTAGTGCACTGCTGAGCGTATCTTCCAATCTCTTGCTACCAGACTTTACTCTTTCATATGCAGCTTTCCCAGGACAATCAAGAGGCAAAAACTAAATTTTGGGATTGAAGATCCCTAGGGACCTATTTAAATATTTGATTAATTGCTAGTATTTCAGAGCCTGTGGCCTCTATATATTTCCATTGTCATATTGGTGTGTCAAAAGGATGAAGAATTAATTACATGATGAAGTTACATAAAGGTGTAGAGCTTCCTGGTGCACAAGTTTTATTTGCCCACACTGTTTTCATAGTGTGCTTTAGCAAACACCACAACCAAAGGCTCTCAGTACACTTATCTTGTAATACATAATGTAGAAATGGGCTGCTTTAGATATTCCATCCCACATGGCCAGCAGCCATGCCTGTGCTATTTTTGACTGAATTCATCCTTCAGTTTCATAAACAATGCTGGCTTTGCCCTTTCAGCTAGTTGCAGCTGTTTCCAGTTTATATGCTGCAGTGCTACATGCAGCTGTTGGAGAACTAAGGTCTATTAACAAAAATTTAGGAATTTTTACACAATACCATAATGCTGTTCCATTTAGTATTTAGAGCTCTCTTTCAAAAGTTAAATGTCCAGTGACTAAAGGGTTCATCTTTGCCAAAGCTGTTTTCAAGAAAGTCGAACTGCTCTCTTCAGCTTTTGTTACAACAAAAGGGGATATATTTAGCAATAAGTCAGTTCACTGATCTATCTGTCCCATCCCATCTACCTATCCATTTATCCATCCATCCATCCATCCATCCATCCNTTAAATATAGCATTGTTAGAGTCACATCTGTGTTTACTAATCGAATACTGTCACTGTGTCTGAAGGTATCAGCATGTACAATAACAATGTACCTAATTTTTCTTGTATTTTCAAATTGCCAGGGTACCTTGGCAGAGAGGATCCGTGCAGGAGGTGCAGGTATCCCAGCATTCTTTACCCCTACTGGGTTTGGGACATTGATTCACCAAGGGGGATCCCCAATCAAATATGCCACAGATGGCAAGATTGCTGTGGCCAGTCAGGAGAGAGAGGTAGGTCATTATCTTTTTCTTTTTCAAGGCTTTCCGAAAATTTAACCTTAATTTCATCTCGCTAGTTCCTATTCCTATTTGTTCCTCGTGAGGCCTGTAAGACCGAGACTTCTCTTTTCTTCCTATATTTTTCCTTTGGCCTTTTTACTTGCTGAATGTAGTGATTACCCGATATATTATAATCAATACTTTCGGTCATGGCATCAACACTGCATATACAGCTGTATGTCTTGCCCACCGATCAGTGTGCCTTCGGTCAGTCATTTGAAGAGAGTGAGCAGTCTGTATGTGCCAATGTAACTCGCTGAAGAAGCCTGGTGTCCTGTTTTGGTCATTTTGGTCTGCCTGTTTCTCAAGTTGTGTACCGTATAATGCTAATGACTTGAAATTCTCTCGTTTGCTCGCCGAGTTATTCTTCAACTTATTTTGGCACTGAGACTTACAATTTCATGGAGTGTTCACTCGTAAAAATGTGCTTTCTTGACAGCGCGCTGCAGTTTGCAAAGACTTTCACAGGTGATTATTATCAATTTAGTGTGCTAACTAAAATGTGCAGAATAAAGGGTGGTTTCGGGCAAAAAAAATGATAGTAGAGCCAAAATGTTGTTTTAAAATTGAGATTCTTGTTAAGAATGTTGGCAAAGTATACCATATTAAATCTTGTGTTATTTCTTAGAAATGGCCATATTACTAACTCCACTTAATTGATAACAATCTCCTGCGAAAGTGTTTGCAAACTGCAACGTGCTGTCCAGAAAGCACATTTTTATGAGCGAACACTTCATGTAATTAATTGTAAGTCTCAGTACCAAAATAAGTAGAAGATAACTCTACGAGCAAATGAGAGAATTTCGTCATTAGCATTATATGGTACACAGCTTGCAACAATATTGTTGAAAGGCTAAGAAATTGAGATTTACTTACCTCTTGCTGTTACAATGAGAAACAGGCAGACCAAAATGACCAAAACAGGACACCAGGCTTCCTCAGCGAGTTCAGTTGGCATGGACGGACTGCTTACTCTCTTCAAATGACTGACTGAGGGCACACTGACCACTGGGCAGGACATACAGCTTTATATGTAGTGTTGATGCCATGTCCGAAAGTATAGATTATAATATAACGGGTAACCGATACATTCATCAAGTACAAAGGGCAAAGGAAAAATATAGGATGAAAATGTGTACTCGCACATGGCTAGTATTGTCAGTCTCTGTGTCTGAGAGGCCTTAAGAGAAACAAACCAGGGGGTGTCGAGGTTTTTTCTCTCTGAGAAGACGGGTCTCACAGGCCTCACAAGGAACAAATCGGGGGTGTCAAGTTTTTCTCTATTTGAAAAGTCTGGGTCTCACAGGCCTCACAGACACAAAATCAGGTGGGTCAATAAAATCCTATATCTGGAGTCTAGGTCTCACAGGCCTCGCGAGCGCAAAATCGGGTGTAAAAAAAATGCGGTTTGTGGTCAGTCACTTGCTGACCATTGAGAAAAAATGATCTGATCACATGATTATGTCATAACATTTTAGGAGATTAGTCAAAATTTGGGCAAAAAAATCTTAATTTTTTTTCTATTTTTTTGGGCACAAAAACAGGTGCTCTGGATCTCTCAGACCCACGGGTGCAAAATAGGGTTAAGTACTTTCATTCATAATCTGTGAACTGTCACATAGTGTTATTACTGTTTGTCTTTCATTGATTCACATCAATATATGTTTCTTTTTGTGGCTTTCTCAAACCTTGAGTACTTTTATTCATAATGTGTGAACTGTCATTAAATATATCATGTTGTTACTTGCTTGTCTTTTATTGACATCAGTACAGTGAAACCTGTACATGTATATAGCAACAATCCTTTTTTCCTCATAAATGCTGTCATCTTGGACAAGAAGTCAGCTGATAGAGGCTGGTGATTTGTTTTAGTCAAGCTGTTAGAAAAAACCTTTCCTCTTTGGTTTTCAAGTTGCTATGGCGCTTTGAAAAAGACAAATCATATGGACAAACTAAAAAGAAAATCTTTTTCGCTCTGTGGTTGATCCCAAAATATTCAGCCACCCAGATGATGGTTACATTTTATAGTGTTTCGTTCCTGAGTTTTTTATTGTTTGGGACGTGAAAAATGATGTGGTCGTGTTAGAAGGTGGAGATTAATAAAGGGATACAGATGGTCATCCATTAAACCTGATCACTATGGCAGAAGGTGAAGATATATAGTGGTCGCCATGCCAGATCTGAGTGGATGACATATTGGTCAGAGTTGTTGTGGTTATTTGTATCCATCATCATTGTTGTGAACAAAATATTCTGACACATTACATCAATGGCTTTCTACAAACCTCCAGCAACTCGCATAATGCAAAGAGGCCTTTATGGAACTGTTGGAACAATGCATTGACATAGACATCAGTTTGTGGCAAAGCCAAATACACTGCAGTTATGAAGTGGTTTGTCCATGTATACTGTAGAAGTAGTTTATATGAGCATTATTTGTTGACCTAGACTTATGAAAATTACTTCCTTGATAACAGAGTCTGATCCAAAATTTTTCAAAAAGGCTTCCTATAATAAGAGATTTAAAAAAAATGCTAATCCGGTTATTTCTAGTTAGAACCTCATATTGTTTGAACTTTATGGATTATACTGAAGTAATTTTTTTTAAAAATCAGTACGAGGCACTGTTGCCAGTTTGGCAATTTAAGTGTCAAAATCCATCACTGCAATTGTCGTAGACTTCCGGGCACATAAGCACTTAACAAAACTATCACGTGGGGCTTGCAAAATATAAATGCTCGCTTGAAAGAAAAACACAACACTTGTACTGTACCACTTTCTTGGCATGTATGGGATTTGCGGATGTGCTAAATTCCCAGATAAGGTAGAACCTTAGAATCTCAAGTTTAGGTAACTGGCTCAGTCTGTGAGAGTACATGAGGCTGATTTAACCCATAGAAATTTAGAGCAAGGCATCAGAGCTTTGGGACTTGAAGGTTGACGTTGTTGGGCTCTTCTGTACCCAGTGAAATCCACTAAGGTGTCTTAGAGTAACTGGAAGGATATTTGAAGGATCCACTGTTATAAACAGCAGAAACATGTGCCACTTTTCAATGTCATTATAAGCTATCTATTTTCCGGTACTGGTAGCACACAATTTTGATTTGGTAAACATTGAGACATAGACTTCAGGAGTTTACAAGTCTGTGTTAGTGCACTGCTGAGCGTATCTTCCAATCTCTTGCTACCAGATTTTACTCTTTCATATGCAGCTTTCCCTGGACAATCAAGAGGCAAAAACTAAATTTTGGGATTGAAGATCCCTAGGGACCTATTTAAATATTTGATTAATTGCTAGTATTTCAGAGCCTGTGGCCTCTATACATTTCCATTGTCATATTGGTGTGTCAAAAGGATGAAGAATTAATTACATGATGAAGTTACATAAAGGTGTAGAGCTTCCTGGTGCACAAGTTTTATTTGCCCACACTGTTTTCATAGTGTGCTTTAGCAAACACCACAACCAAAGGCTCTCAGTACACTTATCTTGTAATACATAATGTAGAAATGGGCTGCTTTAGATATTCCATCCCACATGGCCAGCAGCCATGCCTGTGCTATTTTTGACTGAATTCATCCTTCAGTTTCATAAACAATGCTGGCTTTGCCCTTTCAGCTAGTTGCAGCTGTTTCCAGTTTATATGCTGCAGTGCTACATGCAGCTGTTGGAGAACTAAGGTCTATTAACAAAAATTTAGGAATTTTTACACAATACCATAATGCTGTTCCATTTAGTAATTAGAGCTCTCTTTCAAAAGTTAAATGTCCAGTGACTAAAGGGTTCATCTTTGCCAAAGCTGTTTTCAAGAAAGTCGAACTGCTGTCTTCAGCTTTTGTTACAACAAAAGGGGATATATTTAGCAATAAGTCAGTTCACTGATCTATCTGTCCCATCCCATCTACCTATCCATTTATCCATCCATCCATCCATCCATCCATCCGTCCATCCATCCACAATTTTAACTAATAAAGTTCAAATATTTAGTCAGTCAGTCAATCAACCATTCTGTCAACTAGCCATAATGTTTGTTCAGACTTTGGTACTCATACAATTTGAGAACATCGATGGCTGTTGGTCTGGTTATATACACTCACCTGGGCCGTGAGTAAATTATCTGGTAAGTCCATTATACAAAGAAGTTCCTAGAACCTTGGCATCAACAATAGGAACTCAGCTGTGGTATTATGATATTCAACTAATGTTTCTCAAAGGGGTTGCAGAGAGGAATACAGTGTGATCAAGCTTTACCTGTGTATTTTTATGTAACAAAATGGTGAGGCGTAGATTAGGGAGGAATAATGTGATTCTGAACTGATATTGCCTGGAAAGTATGCCACTAGGGATTCTACAGAATCAGTGTGAAAGATCCATAGATAGAAAAAAATCCAGTAAACACCTAACTCTAGAAAATTTTCTGTCCTTACTGAGAAATGTAGTCAGGGGCATCAGCTTGCACGTTGAGCATGCTAACACTACACCAAAGGGAGTTAACCTTACAGCAATTTCATTTTTATATGTTACTACTGTATTCTCTGTCTACATCACTGCATCTGGGACAGCTCCGGACTTGCTGTGTTCCCCGGCTCAGAATCCAGTAAAGAGTCGCTCTACTGAATGTAGTTATCTGTTTTGTTAATACCAACTGAATATTGTTTCCAAATTTTCCGTATAAGTCAGGTGTTCATCCGTGACCCCCGCAAATACATTTCCCAACGGTTTTAAATTTAGACATATGAGAACATATTATGCTGTTCCTATGGCTGCTGTACAGTGTATCTTACATCCTGAACCATGTAATAGCTGTAAAAAGCTGTGATAGCATATTACACCAGGATAGAAAACAGGTGATGAAGATCTTATTTTAGGAATTACTGGGAAGTCTAATGAGTCATTAAAAATACCGGTACATAGACAGTGTGTCTTTTGATTTTAGTAAATTCCTGCCACGTGGGCATGTATTTCAAAAATACAAGTATATTCCAATAATTAGAGTGCACATCTTGGTTGAGGTGCGGTGAACAGTGGGCGTGTGGATCTATTTGAGAAGCAAAAAATCTGAAATTACTGAAGGCGGGTTTTGTCAAATAGTTGAGGTTTTAGTTAGGCAAATGTTGAATATTCAAATTTATTTCAAGTTAAATAACTAGCGTCGCCTTATAAGACCCCAAAATGGTTAACTCATAACCACACTGAGTTAGCCTTATTAAATCAATATTTATGATGAAAGAAAAGGAAAGGGAGACACATTTCTTGCACAGATTGTATCAGATGTACCAGAAGGGTCTAAGAAAAAATTAAGAAAAATGTGCCATTTACAGACTTCGGACATTCCCCTGAGAATCACTACACTTGGAAAACGGGTTTTAAGGCCTAACATTGTTTTTGGAACGAAATTTCGATTATTAGATACTGTTGGGTCCTGAAGAACGTGAGCCCACTGTCAACACCCCATTCTATGATGAACAGTTGTTAAATAAGAATCTTTCAATGCCATGTTAGACTGGAGTAAGTTTTAGATTAAAAGACTGCTTATCCCACTATTTTGATGTGGTTATAATCTTTTGGTAAGCAAAATTCCAATAGTGCAGCCTAAAAGTAAGAATAAGCACCAACTCATTTTAGTGAGTCTTTACATCTCAAACAAATATAATGCTTTTAAACCGCCAAAAACTTGGTACAGCTGTACTTGTGTTATGAACTCTGGACTCGGTACGGGGAAAGGCGCATTTCTGGCTGTGGCCTCTCTATGGTTGGACTTTGGTTGGCACGATTTCAAGGGTGTTATCACAATCCGCATGTTGACTTGAGAGTCCTATTTTTGCACACCTGAACTGTTTTGTTGTTTTGCCGCGGGGAGTCCCTGTTCGTAGTGTTCGGCTCTCAGTCAGATGTGAAGAAAAGGAAAATGCAAGGTTCAACAACCGGCCTTTTTGACCCACATATCCCTCTTCGCTCACTCCGCTTACCTGTATACAGGTTCTTTATCCTGCCGTCATACTGAAACAAAACAGTAAGCGCAAAATTAGGTTATAGGCCCTCTTCACATTACTGGTTTTAGTTTTTACTGGTTGCCCCTGTCATCTGGGTCATTCTCTTGAAGAGTTTTACAGGTTATCAGATACCAGTCCTGTGAGCCTTTCCACTGGAGCAGTGCAGCCAAATGGAAACAGCAGTGGACCTAAGATCTAAAGGTCGTGGGTTCGATTCCCGACCTCGGTCATGTTGTAAATGCCGCGGGAGAGCATTTTATTCACATTTTCCCCCATCCACTCGTCTGTAAAGTGTGTATCTGGTATGGGCAGTGGAAGATATTGTCAGAATGCTAATGATCAGTGCCTGTAAATGGCTGTGGCACTGTATGCTCTCCAGGGAGTTGAGAAAGTTCTAGAGTCATCAGGCCTGCTGAGATAATAATAGTGTGAAGTCGCATGAGCGGGCATTCGCCTAGATACGAGATTTATAAACCTTGTTGTTATTGTTATTGTTGATTATATAAAGGGCCAAAGCGAGAGGGGCATGTGTTTGCTGTAGGCTTAGAAATTTGACTCATAAAGCCTTTCTCCATAACAGGGCAGTGTTCTGCACGAGGCGGATTAACTCGAGGCAGTTAGCCAAGACTTAGTCTAGGTTAATCTGGGCGCACCACCCATTGCTTTCTTCCATATTTTCTTTTTTTCCCCTCCCTTATTTGAGTAGCTGTTGACTTTATGACCTTTACAGTTCATAGATCAGTACTTCACCCTGCTTCCCTCCCCCTCTCCCCGCCCCGTACCAACATAATGACGCAGAAGTCGAGAAGTGCAAATCTTGATTTAGTCTCTTGGAATCTATTATTAAGTACATGCAGTGCTATAGAAAAGGTTATTTTTGCGAGGGTCAGATTTTCGCGAATTCCGCATGATGAGTCTTTCATGTGTGTATGGGCTCAGATGTCTAGAGTGACTGGTCACTGGTGTGACGTTAGAAGGCTGCTGATAACACGTGAAATGCGGTCGTACATTTCATGCCCTATGGTTGTATTACTTGTACACATTTGGGTCAGTTGCTTATCATTTACTGCCTTTGTGATCTATTTGAGAATAACTGATGTGAGGAGGCTGCTAAGAAAAAAGGGGAAAAGATGACTAGAAAACTGTAGGGAAAATTTTGAATTTAACTTTTTTTTTGGGGGGGGGGAGGGAAGTAATTTTCACGAGTCAGGCTCCATTCGCGAAATATAGATCCTCGCGGATAAAAAAAAAAACAAACTCCCACGAAGAATGTGCAGCGCATTTTCTGTTTACATTTGTATCCATTCCCATCAGGATATAAAAAAAAAACCAATGCGACTTGTGATCATTACTACTTAATATACTAACGCGTTGTTTAAGTCCTCCCGCTAACTGGCTGTCGCACCGCCAGCGGGCTGACTTGCTGGTGGAGGGGCGGAATACACGTATTTTGTTAAACAGCTGTCAATGTTTTGGCGTGTTCCACGGCGTTATTTTGAGACATCCCTGCAGTGCAGGCAGATGTCAGGAAGTAGAAAAGGAAATTTGTTTCGTTACGCCTCATCCATAATTTTGCAATTTTACAGTTACTTCCCCTAACAAATATGGCGGATGGCTTGTCACCCCGTTGACTCATGTCACCAGAAAGGGTGTTTTTCATCGTGTGGTGATCAATAGTCTATTTATATCAACGCGGAAGCTGCTAGCCGCAGTCACTTGGATTTCATTATGCCAATGCGAGACAGGCTAGAAGAACTTCAGCAACAGAGGGAGCTTCTAGACAAGGGAAACAAGAAACCCGGAAGAGACTCTGGCAAGAAGAAAATGGATGGTGGCAAAACAATGCAGGCGTTTCTCGCCGACGCGAGTAAAATTGAGACAGAATTGAACAAAATGAAAACAGATGTTGCTGAAATTAAAAAATTACAACAAGATATGTTGAGTACACCATTTCCTGACAAAAAACAAGTGGCAAAATATGAGTCCCTGGGAGAAACAGTTCGTCAAGATGCTACCAAAATCGGAGGCTCACTGAAACAGCTAGAGAAGAAATATGATGCAAAGGATCTTCCTGATGATAGTGCCTTTAAGCGTGTTCGAACACAACAGTTGAATACTCTTACAGCTGAGCTCAATATATCCACAAACGAGTTTTTCGGAATTCAGGCGGAGTATATGGACAAAATGAAAACTCGTCTACGCAGACAACTGAGTGCAAGAGGTGACAGTGCTGCTGATGATTCCAAAATAAATGCGATTCTTGATCAGGATTCCTACTCAGTGTTTACTGACAATTACATAGGAGATGTTCATGATGCTGAACAGACACTTCGTGACTTGGAGGATCGAAAGAAAGACATTCTTGCCTTGGAGAAGAGTGTGACTGATGTGAATCATTTGTTCAAAGAGCTAAACCTGCTTGTTACCACTCAGGGAGAGACACTTGTTACCATTGAGGATGCTATTGAGAACACTGCTGAGCATGTCGAGAGTGGGAAGAAGGAACTTGTAAAAGCAAAGGAATATCGAAAGAGGGCTCGTAGGAAGAAATTCTGTATCATTGGTATCATATTGATCATCCTTCTGATCATTGGTATAATTGTGGCTGTCATAATTACCCAGAATTCTTGAATCTTGTCACTCAGATTTTTTTGATTTTTTTATTTGGAGTGTTTTTTTACATGATGAAATGTTTTTATTTATTTCCATGGTAAAATTTCTGCTAGGATACTAACCATGATAACATTCGTCACAATGTAGTATTGTAAGGTACTGCTTGAATGAAGATTTTGTACTATTATTATACTGCAGTTAGCAGGTGTGCTTTGAATTGAAGACAGCAACTTTTTATTTTTATTAAAGGAGGCTTAGCCACAGAAATTTGTCCATATATATTTACATGTCATATTTGTGTAGGTATGTAATCAACGAGAATGAGCAAGATATAATCAAGCACCATTTTCTTTTTAACCTCTCACTAAATCCCTGTGATCGCAGGTGGACTCTTAGCTGTAGAAGAACTACTTATTTTTTTTGACTGTGTGGTTTAGAATGTTCAATTTCTGCACCCTTATAACTTAAATACTACAGTTAGTATGTCTGTAGCTATTTCACACTATATCAGAAGCACATATTTTTATTTGTCTTGCAATGTCTTGACACATTTTGAAGTGAGTTCTAGCATGGTCACCATGACTTAGATGCCAGTGCTCTAGAATAGGTGAGACAGGCAGACACTTTTGGAATCATTTGTGTGATATAGTAGAAAGTTCCTGTATGATTATCACTATCAGTAGTAGGTCTCTTAGCACAAATGTAGATCTATACTATCCAAAATTTTTAAGTGATGGAAGCTGGATAAAAAAGATCACTTAATAAATTGAAGTGCCAGAATACAGAAGTCACCTCTGAGAGTCAGTCAGCACTCGACATCACTTCATAGGATGATTTTATCACTTCATTCTGACGAATGGTTACCACGTGAATCACAGGAGATAGTTGTATTATAAAAATTAGCACTTTGTGTAGTGAATAGTAATTAAAATTGTCTGGTAATTGTAACTAGTCATGGCAAGATGTTTGTTACATTCACTTAATTTAATATTAAAGTCTCCAGCAGTAATGACCATGTTCCTTTAGTGTCCATGTGAACGCTGGAGGCTACTTGTCTCATATTTATAGTCTTAATTACAAAGTGACATTTATGGAGTGCAAGGTTTGGGTAGGATTGTCGGCTCTGGTCAAACAAAACATATTAAAAATGACTTGTGTGTTTTGGATTGATTTGAATGTGATAAACATCACACTTCAGTTGATAATTAAAACCTATGAAGTAAGACAGAGTAAACTAGTGATGATCCAAGTATTGTTTACTGCAGCAGCACGGAATTAAGAGCTGACCTTTGGTTTTTTTTAATTGTTACCTAGAAATTGATTCACATTCCGAATGGCAGGGGGTCCTTGTGTGTATCGATAGCAGGTGATTACTATTATGGGTCTTTGAATGCCAGCAGTGACGTAACTTTTTCCACTGGTTTAGAGTAGTCATCTCTCTGTCATATCTAGTTTGATTAGATTCAATTATGTTGAGAACAAAAAAAAAGGCAAGAGGGTGAGATTGAATACTTGGAGGATGGTGAATGGTCAGTAGTGGTGACACTGTAGTGAGGTTTCACTTTTTTTGTGTGATGATTTGTTGAAAAGGAACTCCACGTATGTAGTGTCTGAGAAAAATAATTTTGCAGGAATTCCATCCGCTCTTCAGACAATTCTCTGAAATCAGAGCTTTCAGAGCTTGTCATTACAAAAAACGAGTAATTCTCTTTTGTCTCTTTTTTTTTTTTTATATGGCCTGGACATTTTTTTCTTGTGCTACAGAGACTGATTAGATCTAGCTTTTTTTTTTATAGTATTCAAATTTATTTATTTTTTTAGAACTTATACAAATGTAAATCACTGCTAATTCATGACATATTCTAGACTAGAGTCTCCATGAAACTGCAGAAAGTTTAGGGAATTTTATGAAAAGTGAGTGGCATCCCTGATTTTGCTTGAGAGAATGAAGAATGGAGTACTGTATATAAGTCACTTTGTGGAATCTCAGTACTATAAGGACATTATTTTCTGTCTGGTCTCAGTGCTCTAATGATTAGCTCTTATAAATAGGCATTATTTCAAGTGGATTTTCCTGACTTTGTACTGATTTTTACATATTGAGTCACACCTTTTTTAGAATATAGTCCATATAATATGTCAGTTATTATTCCATATATGTTACCATCATTCTCAGTATGCTCCACTTTTATGTAAATTGATATTACTTTGTAGGAACTAGTCACTTTAATAACAGAAATCAACATCTCATATGTGACATACTCCTTAAAATCAGTTTGTTTTTTTCCCCCATATTTCAAAATAGCTTGAAGTCTTAGAAGTTTACTCATTCTATAGCTGTAAATTGCAAGTGAAGCCTGTGGTTTTGTTTTCCATCACATCATTTAAAACTTACTTAATATGGCTTTTGATTGTGTAGAGGCAGATCCTAAAAATGAGTGATGAAATCACAGCAGGTAAATGGCAGCACAAAAATCAAACATGCAGGAATGGCAAAGTGCAGAATTTTTTGGAAAACTGAAATTTAAAGACCTCCCAAAATTTAATTGAAGAGGAGGACACAACAGCTTCCTTTTTGGACAGAGATGCATAATGTTAAATCAGTGTTAGGAAAATTTTGCCATCAGCTGCTGCCACCCCTATACCTGTATTGTTTGTATAATTTCTAGTGATCAAGAGCACTTTTGTCATATTTCAACAATATATCCCCATACCTTGGTTATTCTTCATGAAAGTCATTAGAATACAGTGAAACTCTGATAACAGAGTTGGGAGAGACCCCCCACCACCACCCCCTCTGCCCCCTTTCATAAATTGAAGGGGATTTATATAATTTTTTAGTGCGATTTTAGATTTTCCTCAAGTAATGGAAACTTTGGAGGGCAGGAAAGACATGTTTGGTGCACATTCATGGTATTGGGAGGTGGGAATATGAAATTAAAGGGGCAGATTGCATTACTTTGCAGTCTACCCTTTAGACTAAGCCTTTGAGGGGATATAACCAGGATGGATTTTATCTGGAACAAACACTTGCGACATTTGAATGGGAATGTGGTAAGGAGGGGAATGTGTCAAGCCAAGGTTTTGGAGACAGGGTTTCATTGTATTTCATCATCACTTTTCACGAGTCAGAGTCAACAAGATATTTGTTCAGAAATTGTTCAGATGTTGGTACCACAGGTTTTTTTTTAAAATGATTTAATTCACAGTTATAGTGAAAGAATAAGATTGATAAAGAAATGAAGAAGAAAAATGTAAAGTTTGGGATTTGTGTTCTCATAACAAAAATGTCATTCTCTTGTTGTATTGTCTCATGTGCAATGTGTCATTGATCATAACAATGAAAATTTTGTTTTTCCTATCATTTATACTGTGATTTTATGATCTGGCATGTGGGGAACAAATCTTTGCATTTGTACATCTGGTTTTTTTTTCATACTAAGTGATAGTATGAGGTGCATGTTGATATGTGAAATACTCCACGAAAATAAGGAGAAAGATTTGATCATTGCAGCAGCATCACAGGCATGCAGAGATATTGTTGTGTTTGTTCACTAGTTTTCGAACAGTCGCTAGTTTTCAAACACTCACAATACTTTCATCAGAATCAGCCTGAAGCTCTGATCAGAATTGGCCTGTAGTTCTGATCAGAATCAGCTGAAGTTCTGATCAGAATCGGCCTGAGGTTCTGTTCAGAATTGTATCAGATCTTACAGTTATCTACTTTGTGAAATTTTAATTATGTATCAACATGGATAATATGGTACATCACTCAGAATTCATGCTGATTAATAATTCTGTGATCTTATATGGATGGTCTTGAGTAAGTGAATGGTGTTTTAGGTGGTCTTGATGTGGTACAAGCCCACCAGCTGCACTCATATTGTCATTTGGTTTTGGTTTTTTTTTCAGTAAAAATGTCCTACTCATTAAGAATAAATGAAATAGGCCTACTGTACACCAGAAACATGTTTGTTATGAAGAAGCTTTAATACCAAACTAGCAATTTTACTAATTCTGTGCCAGTTCCTGGCATTTTCTTTGATATTTAATAATACTTTTTATGAAATGCAGCCAGCGTTAACTGTAAACACAATCAAATTTGAAGCATTTATATATATCCCACATCGCCCCATATTTCAGATTAAACCATAGTCTTTCTCTCACCTGCTATAAATCAGTCTTCATGCAAGCCACCTGCATCTTTGATTTACTCAACTCTAGGCCAGAGAAAAAGTTGATATGGTTATTTAGATACCTTGTGATCCTTTAATGTAATGCATGATATTGATGGCCATGCTTTGAAGTAGACAGAAGCAGATATGCTTCATGGACAATAACATAGTTGGTCCTGTAAATTTCATATTAAGCGTATTTGATAAGGTTAAGCTGGAACATGCTGAATAATATTCGTATGATGAAAAGGCTGAGCCAGTGAAGACCTGCACATGATTGCATTAGTGAAATTTAGATATATTGAGACTTGTTGTTTTAAATGAGTAGACGTTAAAATTTAAATTAAAATATTTTGTGAAATCACAATTGAACCTCAGTATTGTGTACTCATTGAACAATTATGCGATGTGACTAAGTATGAATTTAACATGCACATATTCACTATTATTCCTTCATTTCATTATTCAGGTAAACCTCATAATTAAGTATTTGTTAAACAGAATCAACCTACTACATAAGCCACGTTGTAGACTCTGCAAGTGTCCTATGTAACAGTCGATCATCTCTTATTTCATGCCCAAGATCAACAGTAAAAAAGATATTTATTGTCCTCAAACCCTCCCATATGCAGTACACACTGTGGTTCATTGGAATGACTTAAAAACACCAGCACTTTCTTACATCTGGCGTTGGCTGTGGAAGAGTGAACAACTCGATAGTATGGGATGAAAACAAGACCAAGAACAAATTATTGTTGATAATAAGTACCATTTTTCTGCACATTGTGGACATACATTACGTGACTGAGGTTCTACTGTACATTGTGCATGCTTACATGTAAGCCATAATGGTTTTGCCACTCTCTTCCTGCGCAAGAGGCAGTCCTCTGCTATTCCAGCGAGCTTTTTATTCATTATTGAGATTTTTGTTATTTCATAAATCTGCCTTCTCTGGGTATTGCCTTTTTTTTCAGCTGCATTTTTGAAATGCTTCAGTATTGCCCTCATCAGTCACTGGTCCTATGAAAAAGTGTTATTGGTCTCACAATGAAATATGAAGTTAATAAACAAAACATGAAGATCAGGGATGCCGAAATACTGAATGTTGAAAATTTGCGGAAAACTGAAACATCAGATCCATAAAACTGGACATTTTACCAAGCAAACAAACTGAATAAATGACAAACATAATTTCCTTATTGAAAAAAGTCCTCTATGTTGATTTCGGATTCTGAAAAAATGTTATCGGCTACTGCCATCATTTGTAGATACAGTATAGTCTAGATAGTATAAGTGGTTGATCGGTGAATGGTAAGAGAAACATAAAAGAAGATTCAAATCTCTGGGGTCTGGGTCTACTTAGGTTCTAATTTTTAAGGTGTTGGCCTCTGACTTGTTCTAGTCTAAAAGCCAAGTGTTACATTGCCAGAGCAAGTCACCATCCAAATGAGTGTTAGTAATATTGGCATAGTTTAAAAAAGATGCAAAACATTGTTTTATCACTATTGCCAAAAGTTGTCACTGTTGTCAACAAATAATGTAAAATATCCATGAAATTTTGAGAAAATGAACATGTATGGAAAGCAGTATTAAAGTAGCCAGCACAAATCAACAAAAAATTGTCTTGTCATCTAAGTTGCCGTCTTTTACTAGACCCTTGTTAATAGTGTTATGGAAGTGAAAAGAACTCTTCTGGTGCACTCGATTCAAGTAATTTGAACATTTATAATTGGCAGAAATGATAAGATCTTTGAAGACCCAGTTGAATAGCATATTAAGTACTTTCCATTTGCTGATATCCATATAATCGCACAATTTTGGCTTAGTCTCAAAGAAGCGCATCAGTGATATGTTGACTTATGTCACTTTTGCATGGAGCCAGTGGAGTATGACTATGCACAAATGTTAAATGTCGCTGAATAAATAGATAGAAATGCTTTTTATTGTTTATTGAGCAGTTTTACTCACTAATTTCACACCATTTTGCCTTGTTATTGCTGTTGCTTGTACCTTGAACTCTGCTTCATTGCAATCTTATCCCACCAATTTTCAGGTATCAGAATATTATAAAAACCGGATAACTGTAATTCTTTTTAATTGAATCTTGTTCAGTGCTCTATAGGAATTGCAATAAAGCAGAATTGACTGCACATGTGTATGTTGTGATTGTTTCTGTGGATCACATACAGTCCTTGAGTGCCTTCCATTCACATTTCCATCCGTTATCCACTTTCACTTTCAAAGAAAAATATTTACAGTGTTCCAAAATCATATATAAATTTTTCATATCTTGAACGAAAGCCAGATTTTATTGTGATGTTTCTATTGTATATGACTCAGACTTGTTCTGCTATTCAACTTCATCATTTGTACTGTTGGATGCTTTCATGTTCATCCTTGTCATAATGATATGCACTCAAACACACTGGTTGTGAAAATAATTTGTAAGAAGCCAGCACTTTGGCGAAACATTTTCTAAATCCTGATGTAATAGCTGGCATGGATTAATCCTACAGATTATAAAACATAGTTAGACTAGTCCAAAATGTTTTAGGGCATCCTATAAGTTTCGTAGTAAGTATGTTTCACTGTATATATAGAAGAGATGGGTGCAATTCTTCAACATGAACCATAACTGATCGTTGCTCGTCTTTTGCACCTTTACTTTCTTCTCTCAAGCTGTATAGCATCACTTGTTATACATCATTAAAAAAATACTGTTTTTTCCAATGATATCTGTGTATATTTTGACTGAGCTTGTGCGCCTGACATGGTATTTAAAAGAAAGCAGAGTGTCCCTAGGCTGATATATAAAGGGATTTCGCTCCAGTTATTGGGTATAAGGAAACTTGCACACATGTAGAAAGATGATCTTAGATTTTATTTTATTTGGTGGCACAAGAGGTTGAGGAGTCCTGACTTCGTTTTTTTCTATAATTTGTTACCATTAGCGTTTGGTTTGCTGTTATGTTGGTTCTGTGAGTATCAAGAGGTCATAAAATGCATTCATTCTACTGTGAATTGTTATTTGTTCACACTATTATAAATACATTTCTGCAAGTTTTTCAGTACAAGACTTTGTATTTTGCTTTTGTTTGCTTCACTTTACATGTTTGGTGAGAGGAAGAGACTGATTGACTATTTGATTGATTGAACTTTATTTGGTAATGGAGCAAAATCGGCACTATTACCTGTTTACTGAGAGAAAGTAGAAAGATTTCCAAATTGGGGGTTTAGCCTTGTGTTCACCCTGTTGTCTATGACAGTGAAAACCTGAAACAGGATTACCAGTATTCCCCTTGCCCAAGCACTAGAGGCTCGAGAGAAAATAATATGTCACCAAAGTCCTATCAGTTACAGACAATTCCATCTGACAATGGTTATTGTTTAGCTTTCATTTAAAATTGTGGTTATCCAAATTTAAATGTTAAGTTCCAGTGTGCAAGTTACACAAAGTCTTCAGCATTTCTATTACCTCAGTATGATTTGTTTGACACATCTATTTGCTTACAGTTGAATTAAAAGGTCCACACAGCACCATCTGAATAACACCAGTGAGACCGATGGCTGTATGCCTGGACTCGTGTTTACCTATGCTTTCAGTTGTTTTGCCTGTCAGGGTGAAGGCGGGGAAGGGGTGGAAAAATTTGAGCTTTGCATTTATAATGTAGCTGTGTGGGTTATCTAAGGCAGGTACCCATGTTGATAGACATTTAAAAGACTTATTTATTAATTTGAATAATATGGTATCATAAGGTTTACTGTGATATGAGTTCAACTATAAGGTAGAAATTAATTGTGGACAGACATTTCTTAAATTCTCTACTCAAGAAAACCCAATCTGCAAGTATGCCATCAGTCTAATGTGATAGTTTTCCTAAGATAACATAAGATGATGAAAGAGCAAACTTTGCCTGTAGGCATGCTTAATTGCCACACCCTCTGATAAGGCTATAGACCAGCAAGTGATTTCCAGTTCCAAATCAAATTATCTACATTTTTTTCTGGCCAACCCTGAAATTCTTGCCCATCTTATAGGCCCAGCCACATAGCATGGCACATCCCAGAATGCAAAAGAAATTGGGAATTTTTTTAAAGAAATTAAAAAAGTAAAAAATGGGGACCGATGAATGCGCATAATTTATTTTGAAAATGGAACTGCTAACAGGTGTTTATTTTTGTTTCTTTTTAATAGGTCCAACAGGCCTTATCTAGCATGAAATGTGCTAGCTCTTCAGAACAGTGATAAGCATAAAACCAGCAGATCACTTTGTCATCAACCTGAAGATGTCATCAGTGTATTCCAGTACTAGCCCATTATATTTCTTTAATCAGTTTCAAGGGGGAAAAATCAAACGCCGGCCTCTAAGAGGAGCAAGGAGATAAGACCATTTGTTCAGCTATGTTTTTACACTCATGGCAAAGCTTGAATTGCGTCATATTAACCTTTTCACACTATACCATACATTGGTCTTCTGTTCCTTCAGTGAGCAGTGCACAGTAGGAGAATATCCCCAGATTACGCACCACTGACAGATAATTGTAACAATAAGTAAAACTAAGTAACTGATATTTGGGCATTCTTTTTTTTGCACAAAACTAGTTGCTATTTAATAAATTAAATAAAAAATTATTCATAACTGACTGTTAATAAATGGAATAATAGATTTGAAATAAAAGGCTACTTACATTGTGCTGTTTTGAATCACAGCATTTGTGTGCTCCAGCAGTAAAGGTCAGACTGAATGCTGCATAACCTTCGGGCAACACAGCGTGAAGTAATGTGATGCGTACCGCAGGAGTGCTGTGGGGTGTGACATGAAAAGGTTAACAGTTTAGGACTGGGAAGGAATCAAACTGATCATATAAGCTCCATTTTTGGAACAGTTTGGCTGAATGGTTAGATTGTAATATTGAAGACAGGGTCAAGGAGTCACTGGTTCAATCCCTGACATGAACATAGTGAAAATGCCGAGAAACATGTGGATCACATTTTTCTTAGGTTACTCGTCCACAAAATTGATATCATGCTGTATGCTGTGAGGGCATATAAATGTCAGACTGCAAACTATCAGTATAGGATAAAATAATAGTCTTAAGTTGTATTGTCCTAAGAGTTGACCAAGTGCTGGAGTAATAAAATGAAGTCAGACGAGGGGGCATTGGTCTGGATATATGACATGTGAACCTGATTAGAATTATACAATAGAACTTTGATTTTAAAGAATGCCTTAGTACATGGAAAAGTACAGGTATACTTATTATCGAGGTGTACACAATATCAAATATTTAAAAGATAGGATAAAGATAAATCCATGCATGTGAAACTATTTTATAACAAGATGAACTTATTAAATGAGTATTTAATATTGAGATTCGGTTCCACTGTACATGCAGTGCAGGTTTGTTCCAAGTCTTAGTTTGGCCTGCATGATAACACAGAAATAGCTTGCCACTGGTATGGCCTGAGGTCATTTTGGTCTCTGTCAGTTTTCTTAGAGTCATTGACCACTCATTATATTGTGCGAGGCATACAGATCTGGTTGGGCAACCATCTGTACACTGAGATCACCTGCCATGGTACCCAAGTTTCAGGGATGGCTGTTCATATTTCCTTTGTTAATACGAGACCCACATATCATATCTACATACAATCAGAATTTCTGAATAATATCATAATCAGTGTGTTCAGATCTGTCAGTCGTACTTTTTCCTTTCTGTGCCAAGAGAAAGCCAAAATACTAGAAGGTTTTCTTGCCATCCGCCACCCATTTAAGAAAGCCAGTTATAGGAATTTAGCTCCGTAAAGCTAACTTGGCAAACTTATGCTGCAGATTGCATAATAAACAATTGAGTCAACCAAACAACTGGCAAACATGCGTCATTCACCTATCATTCGTTAACACTGTTACAGATGCAAACTTTTTCTACACACTGTTCTGCTTAAAATATTTGCTAATGGACATTTGTGCAGAATCTAAATCCTGAATGCAATAGCCCATTAAAAAAGCTTAATAATTTATTATGCAAAATCTGGACATAATTCGCTGGAAAATAAGAGGGTTTTACAATCCACAACTTTGTGAAATGAAATAGAGGAGCCCAAGTTGCGACCATCCTTTCTTATGTCTCAAATACTACAACACAAGGAAAATTACTGTTACTCATGCTCCTAAAAGGAGGCCACCAATTGGCTGATTGAAATCTCACAGGGCTACTTAGGATTTTGCAGTGTGCACTTTACAGTAGCCCCAAGCCTTTGAGCAAGGTGTAGCAACTTAAGAGCCAGAGGGAAAATAGTTTTATTTACAGCTTGACCCAAGCAATCAATCAGCTTAAAAAGACACTTGTCTTAGGTCACCGCTTTTATAAGGAACCAATGGTAGTCATAATGTACAAATTCTCCTGTATCTAATTCACATTAAAATCCCTCATATTCTCTGTCCATGCCAGGTGATAATGTTGTCTTGTCTATGTCCTGCCTCATCATCCCCACCAACCTCAGTTACTCATATCTGACCCTCATCTGACTACTGCTTTGTTAATCTCTTTGTCTGAGCAGAGCCGGCAGTTCGATGGCATCAACTACATCATGGAGCAGGCCATCACTGGAGACTTTGCCCTCGTTAAGGCCTGGAAGGCAGACAAGGCAGGAAACCTTACATTCAGGTATTACAAGACAGAACCACTGTCCTTCAACTCAATCCAAACATGCAGCTCAGTTATCATAACAATTACATCCAGGGAGAAATTAAAATGAAATGTGAGTACTAAACCCTCATAACTCTGAGCCTCCAGCACAACCGAGCATATGACAGTATCATTGCCTTACGCCATATTATTGATGTGAGCATAGTCTGGTGGCGTAAGGGAAATGAAAAAGAAAAGAAAATTCATGCCTTCAAACAAAGGTTTTGGAGGAAACAAGACATCCCCTTATGTGTCACACAATCCAGTGGAACCTCAATAATAGGAATGGCCTTGGTGCCTAGGAAAAGTATACTTACAGTTACAGAGGTCAACATATTATTGAAGTCTACATTGTAACAGAGCAATAGCTCTATAATGAATTGATACATGTGAAAGTCATACATAGTAAATAGCTATACCTTTTATCTTAGTACTTAATATCGAAGTTCCAATTAAAGACAGTGGATTGGTAGATTTATCAGAGATTTTTACACTCAGTTTGGATGTACAGCATTTGACTGTATTTTCTCTTTTCACTACCTGCAGAAAGACAGCTCGTAACTTCAACCCACCCATGTGCAAGGCTGCTCGCATCACAATTGCAGAAGTAGAGGAAATTGTAGAAACAGGCACTATCCCTGAGGAGGATGTACATGTCCCTCACATTTATGTTCAGAGGGTGATCAAGGGTCCCAGCTATCAGAAGAGGATAGAGGTACTGATCTCAGTCTATCATTATTGCTCTGTGGCTTGCTCTTCTCAGTATTAAACAACTCCAAACTCATCTTTTGTTGCTTGGCACCCCAGAGAAAAAAAAAAATTAAGAGAATATTTTAGCTTGCTTGTTATGAAAATCCATTACATGAAATTAGTGCTCTTACAGAAAACTGAAACTGTGCCCTTGATAAATGAGGTCAGTCATGGATATAGCAAAGTATAGTATAGTTGGAACCATTGAAGCTTTTCATGGATTTCATAATAAGCATGTTGAGTGTTTTTCCTTTAGAAGGCACCTCTACTCATCAGTGGTGGGCTTTTTGTAACTTAAAGATCATTTCAATTAAGCTGGAATATTGCGCTGTAAAAAGGAGGATGTGCTGGAGGATGCATTTTTGTACCATTGGTAGGTCAGCAATGAATCATGTATTCCCCTCTCCCTTTCCTCCTTCATGGAACCAATATGAATCCAGATCTTATCTGCATGGCGTTATGTCCCAATTTTGTTTTAATCAGCTGCCTTTCATATGTATTTTTCAGAAGAAAGATTTTGTATGCTGATTCTTACCAAAGACCACATGCAGAGTGGCACTTAGCTCTGAAGAATCTTTCTTGTAATAATAGGAAATCTTAACTAAATGTTAGTTTCACTAGAGAGCAGTTATATGTTATCTGCAGTAGCCAGGCATGGGAGATATATACACACCATGGCAAATTTATGCCATCCTGAGTTAAGATGGTTGTTTTCAAATGAATAAAAGCAAGTGCAAGCTTTCAGTTGTTAAGCTAAGGGAAATAATCAGGGTTTTTTTTCCAATATTTTTTTTTTACTTTGGCTCCTTAATCCAGTGAGCCCATAACACTGGTAAACCAGTGGTGCTAGTATTTTCCCATTTACATTTAGAGGTCTATATAATAGGGGGCAGGAAGGCATCTATTATTTGTGGGTGTATTGTCAAAGTGTAAATATCAGTGACATATTTGTTCTGAGAGTCATCTCTTGGACCCATCCCCTTTTTTACATAAAAATACTCAGGAGCCCAGGCAGAGGATTAATGTAGAGTAAGGTAATCAGGGCTTAAAGGGTTAACCCTCAATGGTCAGTGTTAGTGATTCAGCTGTCAAAAGTATTAGCACTGGCTTCTCACCACAGGGAAGGGCATCTGTTGCTTTCATCCCATTTTTGTAGGTAGATAGAAGACAATTCTGGCAGAATACCATGTCAGTTATATTAATATCTATGAAGCTTTGAATTTACAGTCTAACAGGGGTCTATTTATTTTTTAACTATACAATGAAACCAGTCTCTGTAACGTCAGAGCTTTTCAGAAAATAGCATAACTGACATAGCATACAGCTGGAATTGTCCTCATCAAAAGCGCTATCCCTGACTCCTCAACATCCCTTAAGAAGAAGATCTGTGACTTTTGTCACATTCTTCTTTGATAAATAGATTGAAATTTGCCAGTGATTCCCTCCCTCATACCTCTCCTCCCTCGGCTGTTTGTAAACCTGTGATATTCTATTCCTCAGCGCCTGACTCTCACCAAACCTGAGACGCATGACTCCAAGCCCAGCCCTGCCCAGATGATGAGGGAGAGGATTGTCAGGAGAGCAGCCCTGGAGTTTAAAGATGGAATGTATGGTATCCTTTATTACAGCTGTGACCAACTAATGATCAGGAGAGGAACTGCCAGGTGTTCATTAGTCCCAGGAACCTTCTGTCCAAGTGTAATGTGCTCAAGGATGAGATAAGATTTAGAGGGAAGCAACCATTCAGTGAAACATAACATTTATAGAGAGGACTGTTCAATAGATTTTAGACCTCACGAAACAGTCAGCATCAAAAGTGTTTATTTTTTTTCTCTCAGTGCTTGAATATGAACATTTTTAGGTAAAGCATTTTCAAGACTAGCTCCTCAACATACCGACACAGGAAACAATATATTGTCAGCTTCTTAGTCAGCATGGAATATTGTGTGGATATTTTAAAGCCATTATCATGGGACTCTCCCATGGCCTACGCTGGTAGTCAGGGGCAGGGGTCAAACCCTGGAAGTCTAGCAAATTTCATGAACAAATTCGAGAAGCTGATATACTCCTAAATTTATGCACACTAATTGGTGGGAGGAATAGCATGCCATGTACAATGGAACCTTCTATATCGCAAGGTACATATCATGGACTTTTTTTTTATAAAATGTTTGTCATGTACTTGTGCCTAAATGTCTGTATACATGCATATTCACTTTACTCAGGCAGGCAGGGAAACGGGTAATGTCAAACTTTCTGAATTTTGTCAGATCTTTTCCATTTTCTCTGCAAAGCAGTCAAGATCCCTAAAGTGGTTTATAGAACAGAAATATTTTATTATTAGTACCCAAATCTGTTCTGCACATATTTTTCTTAACGGAGAACAACAGTAAACCTTGGCATTGGTATGCCCATGCTGGCCAGCAATTACATCAAACCTGGCATCTCAGTCCACCTGCACAGTGAGAACGGCATTCTTGGACTGGTCAGTTTAAATGTGTTTGTGTAATTTTGTTGGCGGATGAATTTGTTTATGTAATTTTGTTGGCTATTGAAGATGTTTGTGTAACTTTGTTGGCCGTTGAAAGTTTTTGTATAACATTGTTGGCTGTTGAATGTCTTTATATAATTTTGTTGGCTGCTGAATGTGTTTATATAAGTTGTTGTCTTTTGAATGTGTTTGAGAAAATATATTAGCTGTTGAATGTGTTTGTGTAACTTTGATAGCTGCAAGGCTTGTTTGAATTGTCCTGTAAATCATGAATTTGTGATAATCTCTCACAATACTCAACTGACATACAAGTGACTATACATTTTCATGGTAAAATTTATTCTCATTTTAGTTTGTTACAAATATTGAACTCACTAAAGAAGACTGGGAGTTATCTTACTTAAACTATCCAATCTCCAAGGAAAGACTGTAACCCACAGCAATGTGCTTTTTATCTTCCAAGCTTTATATCCAGCTTTCATAAGCATGGTTTTTTTTTTCTTTAGGGCCCTTTCCCCAAGCCAGGCGAGGAAGACCCTGATCTGATTAACGCCGGCAAAGAAACAGTCACCAGCATTAAAGGCAGTTCATACTTCTCTTCAGATGAGTCCTTTGCCATGATTCGTGGGTGAGCAACCTTTGATTTTGTTCTTTTCAATGGGGCCTTCACCCATTTTGCCATAATTCATGAGTGAGATGCCTTTGTTTATTACACTAGTATGTGCCTCTTTCCTACAAATGAGATTATGGGCTACTAAATTGCCAACTCATAAATTCATGATTATTGCATGCAGTGCTATTGATTTGATGAGAAAATTTATCCTCTTTTTAAACAACGATAGCAATTTTGCATTACAAAAGGTTAACCATAGTTAAACTAAAATGATGAAAATATCTTGCATTTTGCCTATTAGCATCTGTGCTGAATGCAGCTCAGTGGCACTCAAGAGCCACATAGGGGAAAATAATTGTAAATGATTGTTGCTTTCTTTTACTTTTTATATTGAAACAGTGATCCAGTCACTTGCAAGACACCCTAAAGTAACAAATACAATAACAACATATCTTTTGTGAATTTTTAAATTGTATTCTGTGGCTTCTTGGTGAAATTCTCTTTGTCACAAATTTGAGCTTATAATTTTTATACATAGATTTGTTCCTTTTAAATTGTGGATCTGTCATCCGCACTATCCTGATTCATAGGTGAACTGCCTTGTCTTTTTTATTGGCTGTATTTAAGTTATCAGCCTGTCACCTGTATTGTACCAGTCAGCTCAGGGTTTCTTTGATATAGGCCATTTAGAAAGATGGTGTGTTACAGGAACAAGCATCGATGTTAGTACAGACTGCGCTGTGTTGGCTTTGCACTAACATTTACACACAATTGGTCCATCTTCAAATATGGGTTTAATTTTTCTGGATCAGAATGTTGGACCACAAAGACCTATTTTCACCTATTTACATGATTCATATTTTTGTTGCAGAGGCCACGTGAGCTTGACCATCCTTGGAGCCATGCAGGTGTCTGAGTATGGTGACCTGGCCAACTGGATGATTCCAGTAAGTATATGTGAATACAATGCCCACCAATTCAGTCTACTTCCTCAGGAATCCTAAGGTTTGTTGAAGGTTCTTAAAGCCCTTAAGTTTTTTCAAGTGGCTTTAAGGCCATAATAAGTCTTTTAAGTTTTGTATGTTGACCAGCAGGTCATCCAGTACTTAAAAAGTCTTTGAAATTTTATGCAACAACAAATGATTTCGTCTGTCATGAAAGCAAGCATCTCACACTGAAAGAAGGACTATGGACCCCTTGGAGATTGCTCAAAATCGGTAATCTGCAAGTGAATTGGAACTGAAATAGCTGTACATGGAAACAAGTGATGTTGTTTTGCCATAATTCTTATCCAGAAGTCCCTGAAAAGTCCTTACAGTTTGTTTCTGGAAATGCTTATGAACCCTGCTCTCAATTTCAACAGTCTATACCTCACAGATTTTGCTCAAGTCCCATTTACAGTGAGCTTTTCTGTCCTTGCGGTAAATTGCATTTCAAACCCACCCCCAGACTTTGCACCAGGAACTGTAAAATTTGTGTGCAACAAGTGCTAAAATTTGCGCCAAAATTTGCAAAAAGAGCTTTGTCACTTTGTTAAATTTAATATACATAATTTTATATGCCACACATGACTGGCTTGTCTTAAAAATTAGAAAAGCTATGAGAGAATAAACCAGAATAAAAGTATAGAGAATGATGTGCTGAAGATAAATGTGCAAGAAGGTGATTTTGACATTAAATTTGGGATATGTTGCCATTTTCTATAAAATAATGTAGATGTGGTTTCACTGCTCTTGTCATATTTACTATGTAACATGTAAACTGAATCTTCTACCTTCAACCCTTGTTTTAGGGCAAGATGGTAAAAGGAATGGGTGGGGCTATGGACCTGGTGTCTGGAGCTAAAACAAAAGTCATCATCACCATGGAACACACAGCCAAGGTATGTGTTTGCTTGTATATACGAATTTGTGTGTGGTTTTGTTAACTTGTTAGGCCTTTAAAAAATCCTTAAGAATTTTTGTTATCTTATCCCATATTTTCAGAATCAGTGATTCGCAGAATCAGTGTAAAAGTACATGTGGTTAAAATAAACAACCATCAACCAATATTGACCTGGAAAGGAAGGGCTTATGAGGGAGCAGTTTCACTCTTTGGCTGACTAGCAGGCGTTTTGAGCTGTTGTGAATAGTTTTGTGAGCAATGCAAATTGTTCACCTGAGGTCACACCCAATACTCACTACCAGTTTGCAGAATTCCTTCCACCACATTTACTTGGAAAACTTCATTTGTGGTTTGAATCCTGGACTAGACTGAAATTTATATTATTCATCATGACATCTCCTCCCCTCCACCCCATTCCTCCCCCCACCTCCCTTTCTTTTCCATCATATTCAAACATTTTCATGAAGGAGATCTATTGTATGGAATGAAAGGGAAATATTCTGACCTTGGAACATTACCATATAAATAATTGCCAGATTTGTAAATGGCTTCTCTATAATTGTATTACAGTTATATCATTTTGTTACAAAAAAGTATCTTTGTGTAAAATAAAGTGTACATATCTGTTTATTCATTTCACAATCTGTTTTCAGGGTGGCAAACACAAGATCATGAAAGAATGCAATCTGCCCCTGACTGGAAAAGGATGTGTTGATATGATCATCACTGATTTGGTAAGAAATGTTACTGATATTATCTTTGATCATTTTTAGATCCAGTGTTCACTTGACCAGTCAGTGAGAATATTGGTATGATAGAAACAGACTCATGAACGATTAAAGAGAAATTCTTGAGTGTAATAAAAGAATGATTTGCACAGATTGGACTGGAGTGTTCTTTGTATTCATTGTCATAATGTTCAGATTTCACCATACAGTCGAGCATGCATAACTCTTCATGAGGCCCACCTCATCTTGTTCGAGTTTGCAAAATTTTAAGGAATATGTGAATAGTATAGAGTTTGAAAAGTTTGTTTGAAGGAACCATGATTTTCACGTCCACTTCCTGATTGGGGCTATTGATTTCAGAAGGACTGTACTTTTGATTTCTGTTTCTTTTATCACTACTGCAATGCTACTTTCATTGATAACCAGAAATGAATAGCACAAAGACAGTCATCCACAGTAAAATTACATGCATCATAACACTGGGGGAGTTTTGGGGGTTAATTTTCAGAATCACATCCTACCTTGAAGTTTCTAAAGATATGTGTTGACTTACCTACAGAAGATTAAGATTTTTTTTTTTTTTCTCCCCCATTTGTTACAGGGAGTGTTTGAAATTTCACCGGAGACTGGTCTGACAATGACTGAAATTGCAGATGGTGTAAGTGTGGAGGATGTGAAGAAAGCCACTGGCTGTGAAGTGAAGGTGGGTTCATAATTTTGTGTGTTTTTATGGCAATCCTCATGCCCTCTTTTGATCCTGGTCACTGAGGGTCAGGACCTGTGTTGATCCTTAATGCCAGGATATGGTAGTTCATGGATTTTTTTTTGGTTTCAATGTTTTATTCAGATTGGTATGACCCATGTATCTAGTCGTTATGCTAAGAAATGAATGATATGAGAAGTATCTTAATAAATGAATAATAAATAGATAAATAATGCGCTATCATTCAGTGGATATGTCCAGCTATCTTTGTTTACTCTTTGATAGACTTCTTAGAGGTCATTGTTATTAATAACATGCTTGCTGATCTCTTCTGTGTCAACAGCGGACATATTTTTAGTAATAGTTCTTTGTAATTGGATTCCAGCAGAGAAGAGGTGCTCTCAATGTTTGCGATTTGAAGCATGTTATTTTCTCTGAGTATACAGAGGATTGGATAGGTGAATACTTTTTTACAGTTCTCAAGAAAGGTGGAGATATTTGTTGAAATTTACTTGCATATCTCTAAATTACCCTAGCAAGAAGTGGTTCCATAGTCCATGCAGAAATTTACCATAAAGCATATGGAAATCATGAAAGATATTAATATTTTTACTGAGAGGAATAGATCTCAGCTCAAAGGAGGGGATGTGATAAAGTACCTTTGCAGTGTAGCATACTTTCTTCCAACAGGTGCAGTGAAGTTATTACTCACTGTTATGATTACAGAGCAAAAATACAATATAGGATTTAACTTTACAAACCAATTTTACAGTTTCAAAGTGATAATGGATACAAATTCAAAGTAGATGCTGTGTAATGCCTCTGTAAAATAACTTGCTTAGCTGCATAATTTATTCAGGAGGCTCAGACAGTGTTGTACTTTGTGTAGCTTGCCCAGAAACCTCTGAATATTCACTATAATGTCACTGGTCATAAGTTCCTTATTTTTTAAATCAAATTTTGCTCACAAACATGAATAGTTCTCAAACTGTTGGATAGGATCTCTGAGGTCTTTCTCTGTATGAAACATTTACTTCCTCCTTTCCCATACAGGTTTCTCCTGACCTGAAGCCTATGCAGAGCGGGTAAACACAAAGACAGGATGCTTGCTCCCTGTGAAGATGTCACACCTGAGACAATGATGTAGATGATGCCACAGTCGAGGGAATGATTTAGATGACCCTTGCCATGCCTAAGTTAGCTTGTCCCACTCAGTACCCAGCCACCATGACTTCTACTTCCTGAGGCTGCTTTGCCAAGTGAAAAGATATGATTTGATAGCAGGGGACACACACACACTCACACAGAAACAGAAATGTCACACAGAATTCCATTGCTTATTAAGCATATCGACAGTGAAACTCCTAGACTGTATAAGTCTGAAGTTATCTAGTACACAGTTTTTTGCTCCAAAATCAGATGTTCCATTTTCTCTATAAGTCATTCATATCCTTTACTGGAGAGACCAGTAAAAGCCCTTCAATTAGCCATATGATGAAAGAGGGGATGAAAGACAAATTGAGGATGTCTGGTACTCTGCAACCTGTGCATGTCTTTTGCACTTCCCAGTTGCACAAGCAATGTAAGCCCACTTTCTAACTTTGAGCTAAATTATTGATCAAGAGGATCAGTAGCTTTCTTCTGTCATGTTTTCCAAGTGCCTTGAATCCCATTTGGTGGTTTTAAAATGAGTACCTGCTAACTAAAATGGACTTTTCTCACTTGTAAACTTTGATCTTGGCAACATACACAGTTGGCAATTTTCACTGACAGTATAGTGTGAGCCAATTGACATCCTAAAAACTATCGTGAGTTTCATTAAGTTTATCAGTACCACAGCTTTCCTGTTTAACATTTTGACTTTAATTACCTTCTCAGCAGAAAACTTACCATTTCATTGTCTTGGCTATTTCTGGTCATGTGTAGCACAAACAAATGTTCTGGCAAGGAAAAAGTTTACCTGGCTGTTGCATAATGCATCTGGATTGTAAGGCAGATAAGACCACTCATGGCTGGGTGGGTACTGAGTGGATTAGGTCATCAAGATTCATTTGTCAGCACAAGTACAAGACATTCTAGATTGTGACTGAGAATATTTTTTATAATATATTCATGACTGTAACTTTGATATTTTAAACTTCTTCAGTTTATGTAGGACAAAAGTAATGTTCTTGTTATTAGCATAATGCATCCAAGACTCACTATCTCTCTGTTATATCACATTATTGGACTTCTTTTTTTCCTCCTTCAGGTCTTTGTATTCCTATGTTGCCCAATTTTGAGAGTCAAGATGAAGTTGTTGCATACATTCTGTTTTGAAATGTGCCATGTCTCCTGTGTTAAGTGATACATACTCTGAGCAAATGAAACAAAGTTCACTGCTACAAAACTTCACCCAAACTAATCTGCGGCTAATGAGATTCTGTATTTCAGTTCATTTTATGTTCCTAGAGCATTCATGTTATTAATTGTTGATGCAAGCATTAATAATTATTGAAATTATAGCACTCAAATATATATTATTTACTTGCTCATGTTTGTCCTTCTCTGTAATTCATTCCCAACAACCCACAGATGAATATTTGTAGCCCTAGCCATTGGGATACAAGAAAATCTAAATCACTAGGCCTAACCATAACGAACTGTTGCGGGCCATCTTTCCAAGTTTATCTGACTAAAATATATGACTTATTATTTCTTCACTTCAGCTGTCTTCTTTTAACAGTTTTAGAACAAATTTTGTCTGTTGCTGTTTGAAAATGGCCTGAATAGTAGAACACGATGGCTGGGGCAGAAAGCAAAATAGATGGATGGGAAATTTCAGAGAAGCAACTCAGGTTGAAATGGGTTAAGGACTTGACAATTTTTGTGAAACTTTGTGGTTATGATCTTTAGCTATTTATACATTATATTAGCATAATTGTTTTGTTCATCTGATGATATGGAAAGTTTGCTTTGATATTGTGACCACTTCATTTCACGAAATATGTCACAAGTTTACATTTCTCTTGGGGTAGACCTAAGCCCTTTTAAACAATTACTGGTTTTTATGGCAGTTTCATACTGTTTCCTTTAGAACCATGACTTCCTTATTGACAGTGATTACAGAGGATTTAGAGCATCAGATCTCATCAATGTTTTAAGAAAGATATCACTGGTGACCTGAAAAAACACCAAAGCCCACATTCTGGTTGTTTGGCTGTTTTGTCTCTCATCACGGTGTCTCAGACGACAAGTCTTAATATGGTTATTTTCACTATAGTCAAAGGTGAAGAACAGAATGCAGATGTTTTTTAAATTTTATATCATGTAATCCAAAAGCAATGCAAGTTTATAAGATTTCATGGCAGCTACAGTTTTTCTTGCCTGCAGGTTTAGTTTTCAGTGTTCAAATCGTCGTTCAGTTATGTTTGCTGTGATAGACCTTTTGTTGTTTCATCTTTTTGATCACCTTGTGGTTTTCCTTTCAATCTTTTACTGGATATTACATCCTCTTGTTGTGAAGGCCGACCTTCACATTTTGTTCCCTCTTTTAACTTACTTTCACTCGTCTTTTTCTCTCAGTTTGCTTAACCTACTGATATTAGGATAGCTTGGACTTGTGGCACTCTATATTGACCTCAGGGGCAAGACATGCCAAATAATGCATTTTATAGCACATGCATTATGTAATGTTGTCTCATGCTGGTTTCAGGGAAATTTGACAGGTTTGCCTTATGGTCTCTGTCTATTCCTTCCCTTTAGCATGTCAGATAATGTACAATACAACAGAGTTCACTTGACATGATGGCATCTTACCAGATATCTTGGTTAACCTGAATGAAAAGAAAATATAAAGAAGGCCCTCTTTATTTGTAGTAAAATACTTTCACTAATCTTCAAACATGAAAATTATTGTGCTGTGCTGGAAGAGGAAGAATCACGCAGCAGCTGTTGTAGTTTTCCCTCACCTTGTCCATATACCTCTATAAAAGACAGTGACAGTGTACGTCAATTTCCTACAACATGCAGTTAGAAAACAACAAATCTAATTTGATGCTTGAAAGTACAGTATTATGAAAAACTGTCATTTCCTCTTATATTGTAAATGATTTACACAAAACTCGCTTAACTAACCAAGATGTGGCTGTTTCTGTTTTTTTCAGTTTTGTGTCAGTAGTATTCTGCTGTATAATCCTGGCGTGTCTTACCCTGCAGTGCAGGTCACATGCTTAATACACCTGTAAGAGTCGGGTGTTTGCAACTGAGGTATCTTTTTAATATTATCTCTATCAAGCTCAGATTAATCAGGATAATTTATGATTGTGTAAATGAAGCCTCTGTGTATAAGCAAACCTGGTTCTGGAATCACCAATACTCATTGTATTTTATATTAATCTTGAGGCTGTGAGTCAGCATGCTTTATGATAATACAGATGTCAGACTGAAGTTGCTTTTGGTTCAACAGCACAGCGAGCCATCACTCTGTAGCCACAGACAAATAAGACATCCTGAACAGCACAGGACCATTGTGCAGATAGAGAAATGGCATGTAGGTTACTAAGGCAAGGGGAATTTAGTGAGAATATATTAAAGCTCTGATGAAATGATGTTGCTATCAGTTTTCTCTTTTAGAAAATGGAAGCACAACCATCATTTGCATTTTACAGTGATGCATTTGGTTTCTTTTTTGTTTTTTATGTTACAATTTAGTTTTAGTTACTATATTCAATTGTTATAGTCAAGACCTAAGTTTGATGTACTATGCAAAGCTGTTTTTTTTACATTTGCTGAAAATTTTATCAATATCATATCATACAACTATTTGGGCATGGGCTTTTATCTCTGACTTGTGGCTGGTAAGCCAAAATCTTAAACCCAATTTAGGCTTGTTATACTTAGACTATGTTTTATTGAATGGATTTGAGAAACTATGCTTTATTGAATGAAATGGAAGAGAAAATGCTGCATCATTGTTTGGTCATTGTGTCTGTTACTGTTTTATGTATCATGTGTTTAACTTCATACAGAAATATTTGAATGGGTAATTAACAATGGAGAAGTGGAAGCATTGTGGAGAATTCATGCATTTGGTCATTCTGAAGATGGATGAAGCAAATGAAGTTAAGGACAGTTGTTAATGTATTAAGGATGTTCAGTCTGTAACAAAAATTTGATTTTTTTTGGTTGGAGGGGAAATGAGGGAGTGGAGGTGAGGTGGATGAGTG
>JAWQUT010000466.1:543351-562722 GCA_033807755.1 Ellobium chinense
GGGGGGTAGGGAGGAGATAGGAAGACAGCTGTATGGATTAGGCTTGTATGATATACAAGAGGCCAGCACTGCAGTGGTAGAATGTGTATGCCAGCATATGGAATGTATTTGAACAGGACAAAGGCAAGTTATGTTACTGTGGCAGTAGTGGTTTGGTTTTAAATTTGATCCAGACTGAAATGGTCTGATAACAATTAATTGCAGTACTATTGTTACAGCTGCTTTACATGCAAAGAGATCACTTCAGCGCTTCAGATTTTAATCATTCTCTGGCAAAGCACCTATAATTTGCATGAGGTTGCCATGCCTGTACACCAACGCCTAAAGGACATAAAGAGATGACAGACAACTGAGCATGGTGTGACTGTTGTGTTTTGTTTTTTTTTGTTTCAGCCAATTCAGAACAACAATAGCAGTTACATGATCATTTTCTAAGAGGAATTAAGTTTTTAAAATGAAAATCTAAGGTTTTCTTGCAACTCGGCATCAACGAAAGTACAGTGTAATGATTTTGCTGTGAAATGCATAGGCATTATATAAAAGTACTGCTAAATTGTCCATAGTTTATGCAAGCATAAATTCTGTGTTAGAAGCTGTGGAGATGTTAGTGTCATATTAGCTCGGAGAGCTAGGATGAGAATCATATACAACAGCTAAAGAGGAATTGGTTGTGACACTGGCAGTAGGCTTTCTTATCTCAGGACAAAGTGAGAACACTCCATGGCTATTTCACTCTATAATCTGTAGGGAGATATGTAGTTATTGAATTGCTCAATAGGACAGGTCATTTGTTGTGTGCGCATGTGAAATATACTACGAGTATCTACAAACAACTTCTTGTTGTTGGTTTGTTCAGTGTTCTGTTTATGTTTTTTGTGTTGAACTTACAACATTTTTTTTGCAAGCAAGAAAAAAAATGGATTGAAAAGAATTTCTGTGAACATTATATAATCAAGTCTTTTTAGCTGCTAGCTCTGAGTGACTCTCCAGGTTAGGGATTTTTCAAACTTGAATTTTAGGGCTCGCAGATGCGAATCTGAGATACTCAGATTATTTAGTACAGAAATTTTAAGCAAAGAAGCAGTGTTTGCAATGAATTGGAAAGGAATTCGAATGAGCTTCAAGGCAATATTTTACACTCTACAGCAAACACATAATCTCTAAGTCTTATATCAACATTTATTTTTCATGTAGTCTGTAAATTAAAATGTGTATTGCATAAAATAAAAGTTAGATATGGACACTTCCGACATAAGCCAATTTACAAAACAAAAAGTAACTGTTAATGCTCGCTGCATAGAGACAAATGTCTATTCGAAAAAAATTTGCTTGATATTTGGAATGCCAAAGAACAGCTATTGTGCACTCATTAATCTGAAATGTTGATATGCAAGCCACTTACACACTGATGATATTCTAATATTCTAATAGTTTATAGAATAAATGGCCTCCAAGTTCTTGTTTTAACTCATTCCATGCCAGTATGTTTTCCACGTTTTTGCCAGGCCACTATTTTCTAAAAGTACTATTTCTTACTACAAAGAAAAATCGCATCCAACAACTCAGAACTAACGCCAATTTCATGAACGTGAGTTTAGGAAGAGTTGTCATTGCTTATGAGTACTAAAAAGTTTCAAACCAGACCTGTAGTAGCGAAACAAAAGAAGATTTTGATATCGACGATACATCGTCGACTGGCGCAGCCACGGCAACGTATATCGACGATATATCGTCGATTGGCATGGAATGAGTTAAATTGTTCTCATGGCACATAACATAGTTAAAATGTAAAAGAAATGAAAGAGACAACTGGAAGACATGTACATCACACAAATTTGCAAGGGCCACAAAGTCTTCACAACAGCCCAAGACACTGATTAATGTAATGTCACGTTTAAACAAACATGATAAAGAGATAAGTCAAACAATGTCTCGCTGGTCGTCATTATTACATAATGTTATAGTAGTTGTGTAGGCTTTGCGCAGAAGTCAGAAGTAAAAGATGGAAGAATCCAGAGATGCTCATTATTCTGAGAATTCTCATTAATATCATAATTATCAAGAACAGTGATCACACAAATCAACAATTTCCTTCTCACTGGCAATAATAATATATGACATATATATAAATATGTACATATATTCAGACAGACATAAGATTCTTATATTGAAATAATGATTGTAAGAATGGGTCCTGACCTGTGGGATGCGAAAGTACACTTTTTATTCCCATTAACCATCCACACCAGTTGTTAACACTAACAGTTATGCTGTGGACAGTAACACTTTGCTGCTGGAATGCTGGAGTAGCTTACATCAATGATGCTGGGGCACGGAAACACCCAATACTATACCGCTGCTGCTGAGATAGTAGATATGCTAGCATCAAAAAGGCTTAATAAAGGGAGGTTGCCTGGGAATCTTCATATATTTTACGCCAAATGGTGAATTTATGGTATACTTAACTTCATTTAATTGGTGTCTTGATAATCACAATTTCTACTTTGTCACAACATTTTTCACATAACAATATGCTATTATCCCTATGAAAAAGTCATCAGAAAATTCCAACTTCATTTAACCACAACTCTTTCCATGCTCCCAAAGAGTTGCAAGTAAACGAAGTTTCTGTACCTTCCCTTGACAACAATGAACTTTAAAAGATTTCTAAGCTATTCAAAACTGATGTCTGGTAAACTGGAAAAATAGTACATCTTCAGGGAAATGTGAGCCAGACAACAAACCATTGATGGAATGGATATCTTTACAGTATCCTGTTTAGTTGCTTCTGGTCTGGACTTGCTCATAAAAATCACTGATCGGCTTAATGCATGGAATGAAGAAATCAGTGTCATATACTGTCATCAATTTTACTTAATTATGTTTGAGCGGCTTGTCAATTTCAACTCAGAGCATTCTGTTTACAATCAATAAGCAAACTTGCAAAAGGCCAACATTATCATTAAATTTCAGGAAACTCAATAATTAACAAAAAAAAACCTCTCCCAGAGACACTTCTCAGTAGGAGGAGAGTTAAGTACTGGATGTCCAACCAGATTCTTAGTCTCCAATTTTCAGCATTTTACTTATGTATTGATTACAAATGAAAACAAGCAGGCATTCAGCATAGAACACTTTAATTCCCTAAGACAAATGAAGCATTTAAAATTCTGAGCTACCATGTTAAGGTTCTTGGCACCTATTAGAAGGGCAAATCACTCATTTTGTACAACCTAATTAATCCGCTAATATATAAAATCCCCCTTTTTGGGGGGCCCTGCCAGCTAGTGTCAGGGTGTAGAAACATGTAAAATGACCTGTGATCTAAAGAAAACATCCAATTTTAAAGTTTCAGGTACAATTTGAGCCTTCTAGATAAAAAAATAAAGTGTGTAGGCTTAAGTATTGGCATGTGGTTAAACCCAGCCAAATGAAAAATTGAGGTCCAAATCAGAAGCTAAGGTGATCTTTTTTGAAAGAGATGTGTGAACAATTTTGGGCGTTGACCCTCCTTTTTCTTCCAATTACAAGATCGGGCAAAAGAAGTACTTTAACCTCCATGGGAGAAATTTCCCGAAATCACAGTGGTATTTGTAGAATAACACAAAATGTTAATAGAGCCGCAAGAAGAAAAACACAATTGGTTCCAACCTAAAATTGGTGTAAGGGAGGTAACAATGAAAATGCCTGGGTACTGGAAAATAATTTTGCTGTTATCTCCCTTAAATCATTCTGAAGGAAATTTGGGAACAAACCTCCAAGACTTCTGGAGTCAGTATTTTCAGATCTGAAACAGAATTAAATTATTTCTGGTCTTGACTAGGCCCAAAAGATAGAACAAGTGATATTTCTTCTAATGCCACTTGTCTGATGCCAGATTTTACCCATGTTTCTTCCTGCTTCTTGGAATGACCCCACACGGGGTTTTCTGGATTTTCTGTCCATACACTGAATCATGGGGGACTCAGGACACACACTGGTGTAAAATAGAGTAACAACATGTAAAGCCAGAAATTCTAGAAAATACCCACGTATGAAAATGCATAGAGGTCTGGTTTACATAGGTGAAATCTGTGTCAGACAAGTGGTGCCTTTGTACATATCAGTTGCTCTAAAATCATTATCTTTCATGCAGAAAATGCAACATTCAGCACTTTGATGCACAATTTTGCGTAAAAACTCTACTGCCTTTATGGTGATGAGATGCACACCAAGTTTCCTGCATAACTGACATTAAAAAAAAAATATCTGATAAGAAAGCATACATCAAACTTTTCAACAGCCAATAAGCATGGAGTCTCTCTCAGCAGCAACTTTTCTGGTTCCCTCTCTCAGTACAGAATTCAAATGGATCTTTCTCCTGTAATACAACAGGCAAACAACAAATTCAGGAGCTGTAAGAAGGACATCTATTTGGGCAAGAATAGAGACTACAGATCATGACCACTGTAACTGTTTAAGTTCTTTAGATGATGTGGAGGTCTTACAGTAAGTCAAGGGCCAGCAATGATAGAACTAATATATTTATCCCTTCATTACGACATGTTCTGTGGCAATATCTTTGCATTCTCTCATACAGTGTTGCCTCTAACATTAAACCAAAAACTCAGTGAAGGAGTCCCAGAATACTGTTTGCATGGGTATGGATGTACAGAGCGAAGGAGTTAATGTTTGAAGTACATTGTTATTCTCTTGACCACACTTGGGTAGAAAACAAACAAGCTAAGCTGAATGTGCTAAAAAGCCATACACTTGTTATAAAGTTGTGGTCCCAAGTTTTTATTATTTTTTTCTTTATCAAATTTTACCCTTTAACATGAACACCTCAGAAATTCAAAATTATTGAGAGGTCTCTGGAATCTGAACTTGTGAAGTCCTTCCATACTTGAAAATTTAACAGCTTTGTTTCAATGACTAGGAACAGTTGAATCAAGCTACTCACTCATCTACTGTACTTTAAAATCTATTGTCCTATTATCCTTGGTTGATGCAAGTTATCTACTCACCAGCTTGGCACACTTGCAAGGGCCCTTCTCTCCTGGTGATATGCTGAAGTACTTGTTATATCTTGAGTTCTTCAGAATGCTGGCCAGTTCTGGCTTGACATGGCATTCTTCTCCTTTCTGCGGTCACAGAAAAGATAAACTAAATAAGACACTGCCAAAACTCCTGTCATCTTGTTCATATAATAAATGGAAAAAAAAACAACCAAAAGGATTTTTAGAAACCCAGATTTAGAAACTGTTTACAATGCTATACAATGATATACATCTCATGATCTCATTTATAAAACATACATGTATCTATATATCGTCGACCGGCGATCATAACCGGCTAAGTCGGTCAAAGGTCGATTTTTTTTTTTTTGCATAAAAGTATTCATTACTAACTGTTACACATTGTGTATAAATATTATGCTTGAAAAAAATAGGAAAGTTGACTTTTTATGAGAAATTCATAACCGCCCAACTCGCCATCACATGAAAACCTGGCGAACACGACCGGCCAAGTCTTACGAACTGTCATTTCACCATTCATTCCTGGGTAAAAACGAAGCGACGCCCATATTTATTATCACCTGTGCACCTGGGCCTAACTCCAAACCGTCTCCAAGCGCCTTTTGATGTTTTGGACAAACATTTTTCCGAAATTTCTTATCTGGACATCTCCACAAATGTGCCGACTGTCGCTGCTGATCCTGAATCTACAAGTGAACCGGCTGTTGCTGCTGAAGTTCTTGAATCAACAAATGAACCACCTGTCGCTGCTAAGGTTCTTGAATCTACAAAACGACAGACTGTCGCTGCTGATACTGAAACTAAAAGCGAATTGACTGCCATCGCAGATCCTGAAATCTCCGTTTTGTCTGAAATGGGCAGCAAGAAGAAGCGCAAAGGGCAGCATAGGGATGAATGGATTTCCACAAAACGGATACAAGCTCGACAAGCAGGAAAAGCCTACGTCTGTAACAGTGTTGAAAGACCTGCTCGCACACTCAAAGCAAGGTGTTCCTGAATATGTCATGACACCAAATGCAATGAATTCTCTGAGGACGAAAGGCAGGCTGTATTTGACAGAATATGGTGTGCATCCTGGCCAGAGAAAAGAGGACTGGTTGAAGGATTGGTCGAAAAGATGCTTGTAAAGTCAAAGACGGCTGGCACCACAGAACGACGTTCCTGTTCCCTTGTCTTTAATTTGAAAAAGGGAGGTGTCGATTTCAGAGTGTGTAAAACTATGTTTCTCAATACAACTGGGTTGACGAAATGGTTTGTCAGCTCAGTAATCTACCACGATCATACAGAAAATTTACAGACATCGGCTGACAAATCTAATCACCGACATGACACTTCCAGAGAGAAAGCCGAAGTTTCCTCGGAGAAAACATTCTTCTGAAACTGCCCAAAATGCCTTCACATTATTGCAGGCAGTCCAGCGATAAATTCTACCTTGAACCAGAAATCAGGAGCATGACAGACCTGTACAGACACTATACTGATTTCTGCAAGGATCATGACAGAGATCTGCTCAGTACGAAGGTGTTTGTGGATGAATTCCACGCCGCAAATTTGTCCTTGTTTCGTCCCAAAAAGGACCAGTGTGACATTTGTGTCGGATATCAAAATGGCAATGTGTCCTTAGAGGAATGGAGCACTCACAACAATTTGAAAGTGAGGGCCAGGAAGGAGAAAGACGCTGACAAAGCTATTGTTTCAACCAGCATGCTGGAACCAGGCGACAGAACTTGTGTTCTAACAACGGACCTACAAAGCTTTCTTTTAGCACCGGCATTTCAAGACAAAGTTGACAGTACATAACTTCACTGTGTACAATCTCACGTGCTACATATGGCACGAAGGAGAAGGTGCCCTCACCGCAAACGAGTTTGCAAGTTGCATCGTGCACCATATACTAAGTAAAAAGAACGTGAGCAAAGTTGTTCTTTACAGCGACGGATGTACCTATCAAAATAGGAATGCTGTTGTAGCAAGTGCACTAAGTCATTTATCTAGCACATCAGGCATCATCATCGAACAAAAATATCTGGCTAAGGGGTATACACAAATGGAGGTTGACAGTGTGCACAGTATCATTGAGAAGGCTCTCAGGAACGTGAATATTCACCATCCCCTGCATTATGTTAATATCATCAAAGTGGCACGAAAAACACCAAGCCCTTATGATGTTCTGTACTTGGATCATTCATTTTTTAAGGATCATGCTGCAGTTGGAACTTACAAAACCATTCGCCCTGGCAGGAAGAAAGGTGACCCAATAGTCACGAATATTCGTGCCTTGCGTTATACACCAGACAATACCATCAGCTATAAGCTTGACTTCAATGCCGATTGGCAAGACCTTCAGAAACCCAGGGGTGCATTTCAATATCAACACCCTGCAGCCACAGCACCTCCACTGTACAGCGATCGTCTCAAAATTCCAGAGACAAAATACAAACATTTACAGGAACTCAAATCGGTGCTTCCAAAAGACGTTCATGTATTTTATGATAATTTATGTCACTAGAGTGATCACTGATTGAAAGTTTCTGTCCTAATGACTCTTGGCTTGACTAGGACAAATGAATTTCGTATACTTGTATTTGAATGTGCAATATGTTTTTATTTGTTGTTAGCCTACAATCAAACTGTTTTTTAATGTACCACTTACATTTTAGCGGCTTTCGATTGAGCTTGGCCGTAGCCCACCCTTATCGCCTATTAATGTCAGTATCGCATACTGCACAATGACATGCGTTTGGTTTTATGAGTATGATTCATTGTTGCAGTTGCGCATGAACACGACAGAAGATGTAATTGTAACAGTTTTCTTGTATGCAATCAGATGACAGTGCTTTTACATTATATTAGAATGTTCTAGTAAGTTATCAAATTCAAAAGCTTTTACTCATATTCATGTAATGGCTTGGAAGAGGTATTGACTGAAGGACTGAAAGAAAAAGAGAAGTGCAACGGGAGAGTGAAGGAGAGAGACAGAGAGATGAGAGGGGGGAAGATAGAGATCTACTTTAAATTATTGTGGTGTGACTGTCATTTTATTCAGAAAATGTTAATTCACTTTTCAGTGTCATGGTGTGAATAAATAATAAAAATTAAAGTTATCATTCTGTTCATTGCTTTGTTTTTCTCTCAAGTGGTGTGTCATTGATTGTGATCTTCTCTTGTCACGGTCTTAACTTATCAACGTCAAATTCTTTTATCTACTTCTTACAATTTCCAGTTATCCCGGTCGGAAAGGTGGCCTATTGTAATCAAATCGTTAACTCACTGAGTTATCTTGTCCTTACACTTACAGTCATAATAACCAACCAACCAATCAAGAATGGCCGGTTGTGATCGCCACACTGAGAGCTGTCCGCCTAACATCATATCCAGCCAATCGGATATAGCTGGTTGTGATCGCATGATTTGACGTGTTTACCTGTGGTCACAACCGGCTAAATGGGGTTGGCTGACTGTGTTCGCCGTGTTTGTTCATACAGGACCGGCCAAGTCAAAAATACATGATAAATACAGATTTATTGACCAAATAAACTAGACAATCCAAAAGACGGTAAAATTATATAGGCTGTTCATAATTTGTACATTTGAGATAGAGCGCTCAGTTAGAAAGAAACAGTTTTTTCTCTCTCCTGTAAAATTTTGAAAATGGGACTTAGCCGGTTATGATCGCCGGTCGACGATATGATACATAAATACACACTATCACAAATGAAGTCCATAATGAGGTCACTGCTGGTTACTGCAATGCAGAGCCCTGGTCCCGCCAGCTGTAAAGCCAGAAACTTCTTCGCACCTACATGGAGTGCGTAATAGGAGCAAAGTGTCATTTCCAAGGACACTACTGTACAAGCCACCCAACTTGAGACTCAAACTTAAAAATTTCAGCCATGAGAGTCTTCTGCTTGTGAAAACGACTCATAACCCTAATGAATATCTAACCTATCATAATGCACTGAATAATCTGTTAAGAACCCTAAACTGTTTTATTTTAAACTTGGAGCAATTTGAAGTGTTGTCATTTGTTAAACAATATGACAAAGTAAGTTATCACACAGCATTGTTTATACTTGCCTTATGTCACAATCATTGTACACCAGGACTACACACAAAATTAGGTACAGCCTCAATGACAAGCGTAAGAAGGGAAAATGTTCTCTACTTTCCCTTTTCAATTTTATCAAAAGTACAGCAAGTGATCAATATAAGTACACACCTCATTTCCTCAAGAATTCTGGACACTTTTTTTGTTCTGAAATTTGCTTTCTTTTCTGCCAACTATAATAGATACACCTTTCCAGCCCACAAACTGTATATCACCATGACATGAAACTCAAATCAGTAGGAGTATACCATTGATAACAAAACTATCTTTTCAATCAAGTAAGTCACAACACATTTCCCTCACATCGCGAAAAGACCTTTACATCCACATTCTGAAGAAACAAAATTAAAACTATCACTACGTTGCTATGTGATGTCGATGCTGATCGGTGGAGTGGAGGAAAAGGACGGTAGATGCCGAATGATGATGTATGGTGAAATAGTGTTAAAAATAGCATAATTGAATGGCACTGGAACAATCCATCACACTAATCTGGCTAGTTCAACCAAGGGACAGGTTATCAGGTTTCTACTGAAAAATAGTGTTAAGCTGTCACCTTGAAAGTAATGCCGTGATCGAAACGGAACTCTTCCTCAAATCCTTCAATTTCGCCATTGTACACCACTGTGGATGACTCACTAGGTCCAGCAGGAAGTCTGAATAAGCTGTAGGTCACTGACACAAACTTGGCATCACCTGCAATGATCAGAAGTTCCATTAGATTAGAAATATCTGTACAGAAAAATCCTTTCATTTGAAAACCAAATGCCCAAAACAATTCCATCCTGCTTTTAATAGTCAGCTCCTCTTAATCACAGCCTGCATCTTTGCAAGTTATTGTCATATTTTCGAGAGTTCAGAATACTGTACCTGCTATATGAAAAGACACTGGATAAAGAAAACTCCTCATAACTGCAATGTTTTCCATGCTATGAAAAGATACGACTAAGCAGAATTGACAGTACATGTAATTGTGACGACCAGCTGAGGTGTGAAAAGTAAAAATAGGAGCAAGGATAGTAATGTGGGCAGAATGCAGCAATTCTTGTTTCAAAATGATTATCTGCCTTGTGTGTCCAGCTTCTGGTGAGTATGCATGACCAATTAATTCTTCAATGAACTCAACCAATTCATGGAAGTAAGACAACAGTGGTGGTTTTGACTTTTAGACAGATGATGTTTGGGGAAAAGTGGCAGACTAAGACAAAGAGGAGAAGAGGGCAGAAAGTAGTATCAAGGACAAAAAGGTTGAAAAGAGACCAAAGCATTAAGGTTTAACACTAGCTTCACATTCAGGGGCAAGATTTCGGGTTCATGACTGAAAGGCTGGCAGAGCAAATACATGGTGAAATTTCTAATTCCTAGATATCTAATATTTCTGGAGTATACACAGCTCTGAACACTGTGTCTACAAATCCAAAATGTATGAAATACTCACCAAGAAAATCTTTGTAGTCTTTATCATCTATTGAGAAAAGTCCAGCAGTAACCAGACGAGGGGTAGAAAAGCCAATTTCTTTCGCCAGTTTGTACAAGTCCTTCCAGTATAAGGCACCAACCACACATTCACCTACATACAGTGATCAGGAATAATGAGATAGACTTACACAGATGGAAAACAAGAGTGATGAGGACTTTCATAGAACTAGACAAACTTCCTATGCAGCAGGATCAAATATTGCTGTGAGGTACATTTCACAGGGTGCAGCCTACTGATCTGAAGTGATCTGAAGATCTTATTATCAAATCCAGAAAGACAGATGATGTGCTAGAGGCGATAGGTTAGTTAACAAACAGAAACACTTCACAGATGAACTCCTCAGATGCAATGAATAAGTTGGACTGCTCAAATGGAACTACCCTATCCCCTCCAAAATACGAGGGTATTACTGATTTTACTTATCTAAAACTGTACAAACATCACGAATTCATCTTGAAAATATAGTTCCTTTAACAACCCCAATTACAAGAGGAATAGAATATGACAGCCTTCCAAGTCCACCTTTATATTCATATATGAGGGCCCTATCGACAACTGCCATTGCCCTTTAACACCCTCAAATCCTGAATCCCATCCTACGGGGTCATGACACCCTGTGGTGCCCATCAATCACTCTATACCCTGTTCCTACTCCCAGGTTCGGTTTGACCCTTTTGTTGCATATGACCATAGATGTATATCCTAACTCTTTGATTGAAATAATGCTTGAATATAAGTGGACATCCGGGAAGTAGCATTCCCTTATTGTATCTGATATACCTTGATGTCTTATTTCCTAAGTTATGAACTATTCCTAAGAATAGGGGCGCAATACAGGTCTAACCATGCTGAAGGACTGCAAAACCCTAACTCAAACAAACCTATGTACAGGCGATTGAATTCTTGGTAATTCACTGATGTCAGCAGTGAAAAACAAGATGTACCAAAAGAATTATGGACATTATTAAAGATTTTCAGTAAAACCACTGTTAGTACAGCTCAGTTTCTTACACCACAGTTCTTCATGTTCCCTGATATTAGGTGGCAAGTCTCGGTCAGCATAAACATCACTGAAGTACAGCTCTCCTCCTTCCTGAAATAATAATAACAAAAGTTGAGATTGGCAACAAGATTATAGTTATAGATACTTGATGACGCAAATTATTGTTACTTGTTTCCAGAAACAACAGCTCTGCACCTCATACATGTTGTTTTCCCATTTCAAAACCAGCAAAGAATTGTTCCTCCTGTTGCTGATTACTGTGGATTCTTCTTGCAATTTTTGCAAGATTGCAAAGTCTGCCTCCTTTCTTATATCCACTGATTTTTAATATTTGCTATTGTGGTGATGTTCTGTCCACTCCTTTCTTCTTCCTCCTTCATTTTCCTTCAAAATTTTTTTGACATGCTCATTATGAAAACCAGTAATACTTATTATAGCATAAAAAAAACCCAACTTTTTTTTGAATGAGTGACAAGCCCAGATATTAGCAAACTGCGGTGTGAAAACTGGATTATATCAGCTCTAGAGTCCCTTCAGATTCATAAGTTTGTGCTTGAGAGTACTGCCAGGGCAAGAAATAAACTGACAGGATAGAGATCTAAAAGTTAGAACCATGTCTTCATAGTAGCAACCAGTGATCACAAGTAGAGTAATTTGCTGCCATTGCTGGCATAGCTAATCCCTGAAAAGTAAATGTTATTTGAATTTCTAAGCCAGTTATTTTTCTGCACTGAAATGCTAAAGAATATCAATGTTTGACACAAGGTGATATGCAGTACATCAACGAGTGATGCTCCCATCCCTGGATAATATGATATATGCACAGGCACTAGGTTACAGAAAAAACCTAGCTGAACAATACAATAAATTGTAAATAAATTGCATTTTAATCTCACAAAGCATAAATTCAAATCAACCCTCCTGGGCTAGATAAGACATCCTTGAAATACAACACCCATCATCAGATTTTTCCATTTTTGGATTGATCTATCAAATAGTATTCTCCACAGAGATGGACAATCTGTACACAATGACAAAAGTAAGAAGTGAGTCTTGCTACAGCAACATTTATAAAGAGATCTCAAGGCTGATATTTCAGCCCTTAATCTAATTTTATTACCTTCTACATGCAAAACCACAGTATGATAAAGAAAAATTTCAGACTCCAAGAAAGCCACAGCTGAAAACACAAGATCCACAATGAAAAGATCTGTTGCCACAAACTGAATACCTTAAGCACTCTATATGCTTCCTTGAGAACAGCACGCTTGTCCTTTGAGAGGTTGATGACACAATTTGACCTGAAAAAATTGATCATAACACTGATTGTACTGAAAACACTATTAGGACATTTATGGCAGGCTTTAAACTAAAAGTATACTTTGGAACAGAAAAAGAATCCATCTCACTTAACTAACCTGAGTTCTCTCTTATGACATTCATAAAATGTTTCAATAATATTACAGGTCTACATGGCATTTGGAGCTTGACACTCAAAATCACAACTGTCATATTATTATGATCCAACATTGTCAGACAAATTCAAAACCCCATTTCTTGGAGTTGATTTACAGCATGCTTCTTAAACGAGTGCTCGCCATAATTTGAAAGATTTTTGTTCGGTACTCAGAGCTTACAAAGTTTTCTTTTAAATGTGCATAATATTCTGTTTTAAAGAAAATCATCCTATCTTTGTATGCATGTTTCTCTGGAGCAGAGTCACAATAATTTACACACAACATGAAATTACAGCACTTACACAATGAGGTCAAATTTGTTGCTCTCAATACCAGCTTCTTCCATTTTCTCCATATATCCTTTGACAAAACTGATGTTAGGCGTGGTATAGCCAAAGAGTTTTGTATGGTGATCAATATATTTGTTAGCAACAGCGAGCTGTGAAAACATCAACATAACAGATTTATAAGATTATCAACATGCTTGCTGCGTTGATGAGCTGTCATTCTAAATTGCACTGGTACAGGTTACTGATCTCAGTTAATAAACAAAACTTCACTCCATTTCGGTAAATGAAATGTCCAGTTTGTATACAAAAAGCAGCAGACGTAACACTTCTGCTACTGGAGCCATGGACACCTGAAAAGTTTGTAAAACAATCAATTCAAAATTTTCTACTGGTAAGCAAATGCTGTGAGAGTTACTCAAAGTAAAATTATCATATCTTTGCTGAACTTCAGGAATTTCTGTCAAACACCAATGTACACTCCTCTCTTATGATTAAATTAATAAAAAGTCCTGGACTAGGCTTTTCTTACTTTAATCGTATCCTCCCTCATGAGAGTAACCTATCCAAAACATCTGCATCCCCACAATAAGCAATCATAACACCAATGGCAATAAGTTACCTCAGCCTAAACCCTGACATTAAATCCTTCCAGAGATTCACTCCATCGAAAAGTGTCCCCTCTTCACAGAGGAACAGTACCCGAACTTTTCCCCGGCAATGTTAAAATCCTGTGGTGAACATGTTGCCATAATAATAACTTGTAATGGCTAAATCTGAAGTTTTCTCTTATGTGCAATAGCATAATACAAGAAACAACTCTGGCAAGATATTATAGATCTGTGATGAGAGGCAGATTTCAGTCATACAGGGATGTGATGTTTTAGTAAATTTCTGTTAACCAAACATGGTCAGAAAATCTAAGAACTTTTTGAGCAATCCTTCTTCTGTGCGACAACAGCATGGCTTCAATCACCTGGGCATTGATAATACAGTGAAACTCGAATATAACGAGCACGAAAAAAACGAGTTCTCGCATGTACCGAGCGAAATGAAAATCCCTGTTTTTTTTCCTTCTTTGTAATACTAAACTTGCCTGTCATATAACGAGCACAAAATCCACTAAACACAGCCCTAACGAGGTAACCGACCTGCAATTAAGCCCTCGCAACCCTTTCGTCCACAATAAAACTTTCAGCGGCGGGGAACTCGAACGTTTAGGCTGTGTAACAATTGCCTACAATAGGCAAGTCTCGCTATCTCACTTATGTAATCTGTCCCCGCGGAATTTTGCAAGAAAAAAATCAAAATTTTGCAACCAAAAAGGTAAATTTTGCAACTCCAAAAAGGCAAATTTTGCAAAAATTTTGNGCAAAATTCTGCGGGGTCAGTGTAATTTACGGGTAGGATTACCGGTACAAACTAGTTGCGCAGTAGGCCAAGAAGCGGGGTAGGGAAGGATGCGGTGGAGATGTGACCATGCGACGGGTGGAAGATGGGAGTGATATGCTCAGCTAATGATTGGCCAAGCCTGTTGTTTACACCAATCATTGCGCTAGGCAATTTTGATTTCAATCATAACAATCGCAGAAACGGTGACGATCGGTCAGTCATTCGTTTCTCGACTCTCAACATTTGCATTGCTTTGTTTACACCTGTCAATGATGGAATCGAGGAAGGGAAAATGTCTGTCCTTCGAAACAAAACTAAAAATAATCGAAGAAGTCGAGAGAAAGCAGAAGAGCAAGGCAGAAATTTGTCGTGAAAACGGCATCGCAACAAGCACATTTTCTCCTGCCACTATTAAAACATGGCGGTACCTGGCCACGCTGCGGGGCCTCCAGGTTTGTGGCAAACTTGTGGCATGCTGGCATGTTTACCTGGGTGACCCCTGGGTAGACATGGCGCTTCCGCTCTACCCGCAGCGTGCAGTCTAGCCATGTTAGATCTAGTATATGGGTCTCCCTGACACTACTGACAGTTTTTACATGATTTTCAGTGGACCATGCGTGTAACGAATCTTCGATTCTAACGAGCACCGGCGGTCGGTCCCGATGACCTCGTTATATCCAAGTTTCACTGTACCACAATATGAAGACTATCTACCTGCTCATCTGTCATGTCCAGTCCAACAACACAACCCTGTGGGCCAACCAGTTTGCTAAGGATGTAGCAGTCCTGACCACTTCCACTCCCAAGGTCCAAGACAGAAACTCCATTAAGAGCTGGTGGGAACACTGGACCACATCCGTAATACCTAAAATGTAGATTTAATATGATGTTCAGAAGTACTGTCTCATAACTAACAAGCTTGCAAGCCATGGAGTGAAATTTTATTTCAAATGCCTGCATCTGAGTAAGCTGACATTCTCATTTAGTTTCCATTAGAATAAACGCAATCCTACACTTGCCCCTAAACATAAAAACCATTCACTTAATTTCAAAAAGAAAAGAGTTCTCTGGCTGAGCTTCTCCAACAAGGTCTGGAGATAAAAAAAAAAAAAAAATCAATGTTACCTTACCTGTCACATTTATATANNNNATATATATATATATATATATATATATATATATATATATATATATATATATATATATAAAACTCTCATAATGCTAGATCTCTGTTAGCACAAAAGAGCCTGACCACATCAATTAATACACCATATTACAGCCTTGCTCAGTTAAGTTGCCAGTTTTATACCACGCAGGCTTATCCAAAGCTCACTTTTCTTGTTTAAACAGGACATGACTGTATAATTCAACATCTGTGTTAGCTACACATGCTGGGTAAAAGCATGCAGACCCATATCCAAAACCACAAATATAAATGTCCCACAAAAACATCATAAAGTCAGTTTTATAATCAGTGATCAACAATGACAGTTTGCATTAAAATAACTACAGGGTCTCATATTGCTACAATTTGCTATCTTGGAGATGACCACGCTTAGTTATTTTGTACCAGCGTATGCACTAACACTATTCTGCCATATAATATATGCATCTCCATTCCCTCGCTATTCTATAAACATAATTTTTTTAAGTAACATGCTTGAAAAGCTTAGAGTTTCTTACTTCTCTGTCACCTCCTCATGGATGAGTCCCATAGCGTCTCGAATGAATTTTGGAAACTTGCCAGGCTGAGAAGTACATGCACCTGTTTTTAGGTCTGCAGAGCGTGTGAGTTTCTTGCCATAGTAGTTTTTCACGGCCTCTTCTGTTTGAAGAGTAGCTGGTGCTGCAGCATCTGTCATTGTTGATAGTGACTTGCTGTATAAACTGTAAACACATATAATCACCAAAGTATTAGGGATTAAAGCCTATAATCTATTGTGTTACAAATCCATTTACAAATGAATACAAATACTCAACTAAATGTTCATGCTCTTCACCTGGAAACTAACACTGTATGCTCATCATAAGAGTTGAGAAAGTTATATGATTTGGCTCCTGGGATTATATTATATAATGACCTGAAGATATCTGATACGGCATGGCCTAGCCAGATACAAGACTTAAACATTTTTTTCATGACCTAAAATTATTATTTCATCTTCTTGTTGTGTCACTGACAATCTAATGCCAGGTGTGGGAAGCCCTTTCAGTGCGATAATCTATTGAGGCAGTTTCTTGACAGAGTGCAATGACCATCCAGGTGGTCAAATTTTGTCGATATTTTGACAATTATTGTAGGAAATCCTAATAAATCATGATAATAATGATATACTGTAGCCTTTACAGAAACTCTATGGTTTGATATTTACTTCATGTTAAATTAGAAGCAATTCTAAAAAGTATTTTTCAAAGTCTGCAAAATTTGTCTCAATTCTCACAATATAAAATAAATGCACTATAAAAACTCATACAAAAATTTAAGTCAGCATTCATGGGGTTAAATGCATTTATCAATGTTGTTTTGAAATTCCAAAACTGTATTTAGTCTCACTGAGATCAAGGAGGCCCAACTGACTTCAAGCGGCATCACTCTCAGGACAGCATCACTCTTTTATTGATACAAATCATTTTAGGTTGACAACATCTTGAAAGACTGCAGTGCTCACAAGACCACAATAATGGAAATAGCAGCTATGGCAGTTTCAGTACTAGCTCCTATGGCATGTATCTTAAGTAAATCTTACCCTTAGCAGCAACATGAAAAAGTGTGCCCGTACATGCTAGACCTCTAAGATAAATGTTGGTACCGAAATTGACAGAACTGAGTTTTCATTGTTTTGGTCAGAAGTGCACCACAGCTATTCATGAGACTGTTAATCTAAGACTGATAGAACAGAAGGAACTCCAAATGAGACTCACACTTGATGCTTCTGTCTTGATGTACATTAGTCATTAGGGTTATGGGCTCACCTAGACTGATGCTCCTGTCTTGAGGAGTTCCGGGTTATGTTAGGGGTAGTGTTTGGATTGTATCAGTAGGCATGATTTCCGGAATGAGGTGCAAGTCTCATTCAGAATTCCTTCTGAATGAACTGTGTCAATACAGAACAGTGCTGAAAGCTTCACTGCTAAAAGTATGTCGGGCCACTCTTATTTCCATCATCGCTAAAGGTAACGTTTACCAAAAATCTAGCAAAACGCCCCCTTTCAGGAGGATTTCCATATGTGGTAACTGGCGATAAGGAGTTTCGCTCACTTCGACTGATGCTCCTATCTCGATGGGCATTAGTGTTAGGGTTAAGGATAGGATTAGGGTTAGCGGGGTAGGGTTAGGGTTATGGTTGTATTAGTACGTTATTCGGAATTAAGGTACTGACCGTAGTTGTAGGAGTTACCACATATGGAATGGAAATTCTTTACGCCTTTCTAACAGTTATAAAAAATCACTGATCAGCTTTTACCAAGTAAACTGGTCCAGCTATAGTGAATAGTCTAGATCTAGTTAGATTAGATCTTGATCCAGTTATATTATTCCTTTTCGAAATGCTATCCACTGCTGGCCTCATCCTATTTTATTTGATCTAGACTAGATCTAGATATAGTCTACATACCTGTAATTACGTAACGTCTCCCTATGTAGACTAGACTCTACTTTGCTTGGAGGTGTAGTCTGCTACTTGAAGTTCTGCTAATGACACTTGCGAGATCTAGATCTAGATCTAGACTTATCGATGTCTTTCTGTGAAGCTTGGACACAAGATTCACGTTACTGTTTCCCGTTACAGGTAACTCAGCAAATCAAAGCCTGCAATTTGAGTGAGGTCTATCCAGAACAATCTGATTCTCCGTGAAACTGATTCACATGTTCCTTCACATTTTTGTTTGCGGCCTTACACAAAGTAGATTGGTTTTATCGACTACTGAGTATTCATTTTCAATTTTTCATACATCATTAAATCTGTATGCCCATGTCGTTGAAAACTTTTAGGCTACCTATGTAATTACAATTTGTTTTTGTTATCGATAACACGATCCATTAATCTGCATGGCATAGTCACATAAACGGTCATTTCCCAATTCCAATGCATTCAATAAGTAGTCAGTTAATACGGTACCCAACGAGATCGCTTGCCGTTTGCCCATCAAAACTGTTTCACATGTCATGACCATGACCTAGCGATATTGCCAGGTGGCATTATATATAAGCCCAAAGCCTGATCCGGTGTTCCGTGATAATTCTTTCTAGTCTGATAAGAGATGATGAGTAGTTTGCAGTAGACCAAATGTACCGAAATATATTGAATTACTCAGAACAAATAATATTGAAATCCTCAGGAATGTATACAAATTTGTAAAATGCTTGCTGAATGGCGTGAATCCGTAGAATGATGAGATTTTTTATATATCTTACCACCATTAATATTACTTTTCATATGTTAGCTAAGCATAAATATTTCATTTCAATATGTTAGTAAGTATGTGCCCTCAATGTTCACCATTTTAAAATGTATTTTTGTATTTGTTTGCATTGCTCAAGTGAAGAACTCTGCAAGAGCTAATAAATAGAATTGAATTGAACTGAACTGAATTGAATTTAATTGAATTGTGAACAGATTGAACATA